>JAVSBS010013296.1:0-22515 GCA_033124195.1 Coracias cyanogaster
GTGACATTTTTCTCCTTGTTAAGACTGTTTTTCGCTTTATATTGCTTTACTCCCCTGCTTCCTGTATTATCTTTTTCTAACAGTGTTTACTGTTCTCTCTGTTATGTTTTGGGGTTTTTTTATAGGCTGTTTATTTTTTTTATGGAACCAAAGACTGCTTAGTACAAGAATGTAAAGATCTTAACAAAAAGGTTGAGGTAAGTTTTGTTTGGTTTTTTGTGTTTGTTTTTTTTTTTAACTTGCTTATTCTCTTGACAATCAATGGAGCGTGAAAACTTACCTTGTGAAAGGAAAGGGGAAAAGCTTTGCGGTTTATGTCTATATGATATTTGTATAAGGACGGCTCTAGGCTTGGAATATTTCTTATATTCCTTTTTCCAGCTGCAGGTTACTTCATGTAATTCATGTCTTTGAATTAAAATTTCTTTTTTTTTTTTTTTTCTGACCTTGACTCAGTTCTGAGTTCAAGTACTGATATTCAGACTAAATTTGCCTTAGCATCAAAGACTTACATGAGTAAGAATTCCTTTTCCTTTTCTCTATAAATAGAAATTTATTACAGCTTAGGATATCTTGTGAAATCAGAAGTCATGCTTTTTTAAGTATGAAAAGAGAACACATTTACTGCTATTTGTACAGGGCCAATTTTTCTTCAAGCAGCAGCCTGTTAAATGCATAAAGATAATAACTAGCTCGTACTGAGTTCCGAATTTGAGCCACAGTAATTAACTTCTGTTTGTATTTTAAAGCTAGAGTTGGATGGTGAGAGAATCGAGTTGCCCAATTTGGAAGGCATCATTGTCCTGAATATTGGATACTGGGGCGGCGGCTGTAGGCTCTGGGAAGGAATGGGTGATGAGCCTTATCCCTTGGCAAGGTACACAGTGCATCTTTTTCTTTTTTTTCCTTTGACAGTTCGTGTAGCGTAAGCAATTCCCTCCAGTCGGCCGTGCTTACATAGCCAGACCTGTCTGAAAGTCAGAAGGGTTCCTTGTGACAGTGGGCTACCTCGGGTATTTTATTTATCTCATGTTAGAGACTTGGACTAAGTGTATCTCACACATCAAGTTCTTTTTAAGACCTTCTGAAAATGTCTGGCATGATTAAGGAATAGAATTGATGAGCCTGTTAAAAATAAAGAGAGCCTTCAAAAAGGAGAAGATACATCTATTTCAGAATATAAAATAAGATGTCTTAATAGAGGTTAAAATATAAAGTAAAAGTAAAGCAAGCTAAAAATTCAACTCCCATACTTGAGTAAGTTGGCTGGAGCAGTACTTAAGAGGAGAATAGGTCAGTGTGTTATTCCCTCTTGTGATTTCTTTCTTCAGAAGCCACATATAAAAATACACTTCATAGTTCTGTTACAAGGTGTATGATCCTAGGTTTCAAAAAAAAGTTTGGGCAAGGTCCTTTACCAAAAGCTAAAAAGTTAAGCCAATAAAAGATTTTACTGTAGATTAATAACAGAGGGAAAACTAGAAAATTGTACGAAGCTATGGAAGAGAAATTCACTTTGGGCCTTAAATATGCATGATGGGCCTGGCAAACTCATAAATCCCTAATTTCCAGCTAGCTAGAGTGCACCAGGTGCTGTATTGCCCCATGCTTGCATTTTTGCATGGCTTCCTGTGTCATTCAGTGTGGTTTGTTGTCCAGCACCAACAGATAGTTTAAACTTATTTGTAGAATCATATTTGTCTTCTCTGTAGGCTGAGCCATAAAAGAACGGTGTAATATTTGGACAGATATCCTAGAGTTGATGAGCATCACTAAAAAGAGTCTCCCTTCTTAATTCACAGACATGATGATGGACTTCTGGAAGTTGTTGGCGTTCATGGTTCTTTCCACTGTGCCCAGATTCAGGTGAAACTAGCAAATCCTGTCCGCCTCGGGCAGGCACACACGGTGAGGGTAAGTGCTGTTTATGAACATGTTTCCCTAAATGTTTTTTAATATCCTGTATAGAATCTCAAGCACTCAACTGTCTGAAGTTGCAGCTTGTAGTTGAGCTAGCTCCTTCTGCATAGTAAAAATTAGTGATGTCATAATTCCCAGTCCTCTGTTGCTGTGGTTGGAACGTGCAGCTGGAAACGTGCAGCAGCAGTATATTGTCATTGCAAAAGGTATCTTCAGAGCTGTGCTGAGCTGCTGTGATTGTGTGTTCTTCTCTTCGATACTAGCTGATCTTGAAGAGTTCAAAGATGCCAATGCAGGTGGATGGAGAGCCCTGGGCTCAGGGGCCCTGCACTGTTACCATAACTCATAAGACACGTGCACTGATGTTGTATCACTCGGGTGAACAAACAGATGATGACGCTTCCAGCATCTCTGAGCCAGACCATGGGAGAGAACAGACGGATGAAGATGTGTAGATTTTGCGGAATTTAACATAATCCAGTGATGAACTTCAGCTCATTAAACACACTGAGAACGCCTAATCCGGATTAAGGTTTATGCCGTAAGGTTCATACTTATGAGTGAACTAGAGCTGAGGAAAAAGCCATGCTTTTACGGCCATGAAAACTTTCACAGCTGAATTACCACAACTGTTTTGCCTTCTAGATTGGTGGTGAAGCCCAGCCTTCCTTTCTAGCTAGAGGAGTCAGTTACTGAAATGGCAGGAGACAGATGCTGCAGAGCTTCCTTGCTTTGGACTCAGATGTTCTGCACATACATGGTGCAGTGTGCAAGATGTTTGATACCCTTGGGAAGGGGAGCAGCTGGAAGTTCAGCCTGCTCCCACCTGCCTTCTTCCTCAGAACAGTTCTGGAGCAGAAAACCAGACTGAGTAGGATGCAGGCTGATTTTCTGACAACAGTGGGCTCCTGGCTTCTATCTGTTCTTGGGAGCAAGATAAACACTTCTCTGTGCAGCTGCTTGTCCATTGCACATTAACGGGCTGGACTGGGAGAGGAGAGGGTCTGGGGGCTCGTGGGAAGGTGGTTGGCAAGAAAGATGCGTTTGGACTGCAGGTTTCTGGAAATGTTCTGTTAGCGAATGACCTTTTCCAGTGGCTTATTGAGCCATAGGTAGAGTAATCCTGAGGTCCCGAGTACCCAAAATAATTGTACCATGACTTGCACTGAATGATCCTGTGACTGGCTCTGCTTCAGTTCAGTGAGAGACTAGTTCTAGTTTCTGTAAATAGCAACACTGTAGTTCTTGAGGAGGCTTTTTGGGACAAACTTGGACAAAGGAGCTGTTTGGAGAAGGGTTTTTAAAGAAATCGTGATGATTGAAAAAATGTATTTTTTATAACAACCTGAAAATGGTCAATAGTAAGTCAGTCTGTTAACTGTTTCAGTTTTAAGTGTGGAGGTAAAGAGCTATGTTTGCATTGATGTGTATAATTTGATTGTGAAAAAAAGCACAGAAGCATTGGTTTTCTGACTGGCTCTAAGGGAGTCAAAGATTCCTAGTTGGACCTGAAACTTCATTTCCATTATGAATACAGGGCAGGATAAAGATTCCTTGTCTCTACTGATAGTAAAGGTTAAGAATACATAGAACAGTACACGGAAACTGTCCATTTGGCGTATCTGAAGCTTCTCAGGTTAAAAGCTTCTCAGGTGAAAACATCTTTGTGGTTAACAGAGGTAAAAATCTGCTTCCTTTTATCGTTTCTGTTGTAGGTATTTTAAGCCTGCAGAACTATGAGTTGAGGCTTAAAATCTGTCACTAAGTAATTCAGCTGAGTCCAGTTGAGTTCCTGAAGGTGATCTTCCAAACAGGAAGATAATTTCTGCTGGAAGTTCACTGCCTGAGCCGAGAGTGTAACAGAAGTTGAGACCTTTGATCTGAACTTTGAATGTTGCTGCTTTTGTCGGAACTCCCACAGTCCTTTTTTTATTTTTTTTTTTTTTTTGTGTTTGACGCTAACCGGAAGCGATAGCATTGGGTGAAGTAGGCTGTTTCTAGGTTTTGTAAAATGAAACTGTTTTTCATAATCTGTAAAATGGCATTTGCATTAACGGTGAATGAACTATTTATATTTTAAAATAATTTATTGAAACCTTGGCAAAGTCAGTATTTTTAAAACCTTCAATTGTAATCCTCTTTGGAGAGCGTTTTTAACTTGATGGTGTTTGTTGTAGAAAGTGTATGTACTAGAACTGAAATACTACTGATCACCAGTGAATTTATAGCTGTCTGAAAATGTGCTTAGCGTGCAATGAACTGTAAAGCAGAAGCCATTTGTAAATTCCACATGCACTAGCCTTATACACCTCATCTTATTTTATTGTATGTAAATATAGAGAACAGATTAATAGTTAAATCTATGTAAAAATGTTTAAAATACCCAAAAGTACACTGTTTGATAACTCCACTACCTGTTTTTTTAGGTAGGAGGTTCAATTTGTATTAGCTTCAAAAATCTTACTAGATAAATTATTTTTTTTATTAATAACTTATAACCATCAGCATCCTAATAATAGTTGAGTTCTATGCTATGGTTCTTATGTAACTATTGTTTACAAACAAATGACAAGTCTCTGGAAAAGCAGGGTATGAAAGGCAGTATTTTCTCAAGAGAAATGACCTCACTGGCTACTTAAACTGCATTATGAGTAGTTTAGAGTTATCTGAAGTTGATCAGATGATTATTCAAATTATTTTATAACACAAGAACCTTCAACTTTTAAAAACTTCACTCTTTCAACTCCTGACATCTAGGAAAAAAAAAATTATGCCAAGACTTTGAAAATGTCACTTTTGCACAGTAGGTGAGCTGGCTTCTCCACTTGCACCTTGCCTGGCGGGGTGTGCGGGCAAGATCCACCAGCTTGGAGTCCCGTGCTAAGTGTGTGAAATCCTCTTTGCGCAATATAATCCTCTTTGTTTCTGCCTTTTGGAGAAACAAAGGAGAAGTAGAAGTGAAAGCAGCATCTAACTGGGCACTTGTTTGGGCAAACCCCGAGGGAATGGTCGTGTTTGCACTGGACACATCATCTTCTTGCATGTGGAAGTGAAGAAGTTTGTGTTTCACAAACGGCCTGTTAGTGCTTGCAGCAAATGCTAGTAGTAAAGTTAGCCATCGTCAGCGTGGGGAAGCCTCTTGTACGATTGTATTTATGGCATGGAGAATGTGCTGTAAGGTTGAAGTGTCCAGCTCCCAGTCAGACCTGGGGTCATCCTTCCGTTGTAACTGTACGTAGCTGTCTCATGCATGACCAAAAGGAGTTCTTTTTAAGCGCTCGGTGTTAGCACTAGAATCTGTTGGGAAGCGTTGCTGTTTCCAACATGCCGTCCTTAGTGTATCCTCCTTTCTAGTTGTTGCAAATTGGGTTAAAGCCTGTTTTGAATTACTTCTATAGAACAGTTTCAAGTTTTAGTGCAAGTGCAGACAGGAAATGTCCGCAGTGGGCTCCCAGATTCTAATCCAAGCATAAATGGATTCTTCTAATTTGTGATGTAGCTGCAGCTGCCCAATGTTGTCGTGTCTGTGGTGTCTGTAAAACTATTACATGGTTTTTTAATGTTGTAGATGCATAAAGCACTGGTAAAAGTAGCTGCTCTGTAGCTCTTCTGAAAACCGGTTAGAAACCTGAAAATACTGCAGTACATTCTCTGCCCAGAAGAAGGTACGTGGCAGCAAGTCCCATGTCCACCACTGAAGAATTTTCCCAAACGGTGAAAGCCATGTTTCAAAAAGACAAATAATGACTAGTTCCTTCTGGCAGTCTTCAGGCAGTGCACATCTGTGTGCAGCGCAGAGGGCAAACAGTAACACCAGTTGTCCAGCACTCCAGAGCGAATCACAAAGTCTGTTTTTAAGTTGTATTGCTGCATACATGAGCTCGGCTGAAGTTTGGTCCGGTTCCAATAACTTTGTTTACTGTGGGTTCTCAATCCTGTGACGTGCAATACAAAATAATTAAATTTCTATGGAGAGCCTTTCTGTGGGTCAGCTTCAGCCCTGCCCCAGCCTTGCTCCTTCACACCCCGGCTGAGAGGGTGCGTGCGCCTATTTTCAGGTGCATGGAACTTCCTGTGGTGGGCTTGGGTTTACTCTGTGTTTTCACTTCAGCAATTCATAGCAGGGTTAATTTGTTCCAAATCCCAAATGCATTTTGGATCTTTCTCCATGTCTGCACTTTTTTAAAAGGCATTTCAAGCCCAAACTTACATTCTGCGTCTTCAAAACAGCTGAGGTGAATGGCATTCACTGTTGGTTTGGTTTTTTTTTTTTTCCTAAGCATAACTATTGTTCATGGTGTTTAAAGCAGCTTAGGGTAGTACTTAGAGCCTGCTTCTAACAGCACTTCGGAATTACTGCAGTTAGTGAAGAACATAGTCTTGTGGTTTCTTTCTATTGCAATGGCAATATTTCTGTTTCAAATTAATTGCATTAATGTTAAAATTTGAACACTTAGCGCTGTTATGAATTGCATTTCATGTACATACTGTAAAGACTGTATGTCATAATTTATGCATTTGATACTCTTTATATGTTCACTTTTGATGTTTACCATTCATAGGGTTTTTTTCCCCAGGTCTTGCTTTTCTAAGGCACTAAGTAACTTGAAACATCATTTACTTTAGTTAGAAGCTTTAAGTACTTGCTCTCGGAAAACAGACTTTCTCCGGGTTGCAAAGGAAAATGCTACTGTGTTTGTACACACCTGGGGGAGATCATCTTGTTGAGGCAATGCTCAGAGCAAGAGTAAGTTAAGAGTTTCTTCTGTTTAACTTCAGCTGATTCAGATTGAGAATTTGTTCCCCTGCACATTTTGTGTTGTCCGTGTTTACAGCTGCTCAGTAAGTGCTCCTCCTCCCCCTTAGTCATTTAATTACTCATTTTATGCTGGCTCACTTTCAGCTGAAAATGCCATTTGGGACAGTATCAAAAGCTCTGCTGGATAGTGAGCTTACTTCATCTGTCACGCCAGCTAGCTTGTCAGAAGAGAAGGTTGGAGTAGCTTCACACAGCTTACTGGTAGCCCAGTAACCCACCTGTTCAGTCACCAGCACCACAGCTGGAAGACATTAGGAAGGACTCCCAAAGGTCGCCACGTCCCCCTGACCTGGTTTGAAAGTACCATTTATGCTCTTTGTTGCTGGGAAGGAACCTCCCTGTTCTCCACGGGTTCTGAGAGCTGAAAGTTAAAGGTTCTGGTTTCAGTTTGGCCAGTTCCTCCTGGCTCTGTGGTACGTTGCACTGACGCTCACAGCTTTTATAGCATATGTTACTGTATATCACTGGTTAAAAAACCACCTTCAAGCACTGTACTTCGGCTGCGAACAGCGTAATGGTGTCAGTGGTATAATAGTTACTCTTTTTGCTTGGCAACAAATGCCTATTGGTAGAGCACCACTGTAACCTCGTTAGTTATCTATGAGTAAGAGTAGGCCACTTAAGAGTTTTTGCATGTGTTCTAACTGAAAATCCTTTTTCTTCGTGTGTTTCATACCAACTGCGAGCAGTTTTCTTCCTTTGGAAAAGAAAAAAAATACCTTCCAATCAGGAGTAAACTAGGACATCTTCAGATTTAAAACTACTAGTATGTAACTGATCCAGTTGAATGTGAACTACTTAAAACGCTCTGACTTTTTTTTTTTTTTTGAGAAATGATGGCTGCTGCTTGAATACAGGAATGGGGCAACAGAGACCACTTCTTCATTTAACAGTTGAGTGTACTGAGAGGTTTTACACGTTCTATATTACAGCTTCGTTTAGGCCACAGCTCTAAAAGCACGGCATGATCCAAATGTCTGTATCTTACTAAGAGTGCTGAGCACCCAGTTCAGGTTGGGGCATCTCAGGGAGAGACTTGTAGCTGCAGTAAAGCCACATGCCTTGACTAAACCTAGTGGTGTTACGCAGACTTACATTAGATGAGGATCTGGCCCTTAACTGTTCAGAATTATGAATGTATTCAAAACTGAACTCTGTTTCTCGTGAATACTGCCCTGTCGGCTGTGCTGTATACCCTCATGGCTGTAGTTCATCTTCTGCGTCATCATTTGCAACCTGTTCATAGATTTCAGCATAAAAATGATTCTAAGAGTAAGTGGGAGCTTGCGTTGTGAGTTTATTGCAATTTGTATCTTCAAAGTTTACATCCCTCAAAAGCCATTTTGTCTGCTACCAACTGTTGTAACCCTTAGAGTACCTCCAGCCATCTTCTCTTTCTAGGATTTTTATAGCTAAACAGAATGGATTTTTATTTTTGTAGCTTGTAACTTCAATATGTATAGTGGTTGTTTCTATTTAGTAATTAGTGAACAGAATACTGTAAAAATGTACTTCTAAGAGCTGTAACTTTAAATTAGTAATAATTACAAGGAAATACCAGCATGGTGACAGTTTAAAAAAAAAGTTGCTCTTTAGCTTGGAAATACTGTGATGCTGTGACTTAGGATTTGTATTGAATGTGTTTATGCATATATTCTGAAGTTGCACTAAATAGGGAAGAAATGAGCTTAAAATGCAGGTAATAGATCACAAAGTAGAAGTTGTAACGTCTTTTTTTCAATGGAGAAAGGTGATGTTCGGGACTCGGTATAGTTCTGGTAAGGAAGGAGCGATCCGTGTACTCTTGAGAGAGCAGTTGTTTCCTTACGGGGCCGTTTGAGATTCGTCTGATTTAGTGCCCAAACACACACACAAGTGTCTGCACCATTCCCAGCTCTCTCCTCAGGAAAGAAAGACTCGGAGCAAACCCGACTGCTTGCAGCTCTGAAGTACCTGAGATCTTAGGTGCGAGAAAATAACCAGCCAACAGACTCTTGAACCTCCAGCATAAACGTTCAGAGGCAAAATTTGCTGATTTTTAATTCACATCAAGTCCCAACTTGCTTTTGCTTTGTTCTGTAGAAGGCGGCAGGCAGAAATGAGAGGATCAGGAGGTATTACTGTAAAACTCTTAGTCACTGCATGGGAAATGTGCTCTTGATTTGCTGCATGGGCACAGGAGGTGTGATTGTGCAACGGCTCATAAAAGTCTCTGTCTGCACCCTCCTTGGCTTCAGCCGGTATTTCCGAAGCGGGCGATGGTAGCACTGCCCCCTCTAACTGTGACATCGCGGGTTATTCGAGTACTTGGGCCGGGTTCTGTCTCTAGGAAGCTGCAACCTGAGTGAAGTCCGACAACTCCACGCTAACACAAGTGAAACTGTAGAAAACTTTTGTCTGTGGTCAGTTGTGTCGTGGTCTCTCTTGTGACTGAAGCTCCCCGAAGGCTCTTTTGGGAAACATCGGCTCCATGTTCTGCGCAGAAGTTTGTAAATACCGATTTCTCACAGCACTGACTCTGTTACTGAATTTCCTAACGCATCTTTTTGTTGTCCTGTTATTTGTACTGTATTTCCCTGTAGATTAAAGTGTGCGGATTAAAGTATTTAAAGTCACTTTTTCCTGTTCCTCGCTATGCATTAAAGCAAATGTGACTCTTCGACTCTGCAACAACCAAGAGACGATGGCACCTGCCGGGCTTTGAGAGGGCTGCAGAATGACGAGCTGGGTCATTTTGGGAGTCGTGTTTTGTAGAACTCTGCAGCCGTGCTTCTGCCTGAGATCCCTGCTGCAGAATCCACGGGTTTCAAACCTCAGGTACATGGAAGAATTTCTGGACAACATGGTAACTGTCAAACTCCTACTGTTGGGTAGCCTACAAAGATGTCTGGACAGCTGCTTGTCCACTTCTGGGTCATCCTTCTCCTCGAGGTGTTCACCCCTGGGGAAAAAGCTGAGTTTGTGGCTTGAGAAAAATGTGTTTTAGATGGTTTAAAAAGCACAGACCTCAAGGGTGAGTTTTGAGTGTCCAGATTGTTTTAGGATCCTAAATCAGTGACGGGTGAGAAGGAACGATTTGTGGTGCACGCTCTTTGTTGAGTCTAAGGGGGGAAATCAGCCTTCAAATTTCTTATCTGTAAAGAGCAATTTCTAAATAAGAGCTTTAACAGGAGCCCTTGTGGTGGTACCTGGCGTTAATATAAACGGGAGGTGGGAGGAACGCTGAGTGAGACAGCAAAACACACACGGGGCTGCCCACGGAAAGGGGAAACGCTGCGGGAGGAGGTTCAGAGATCAAGGGGCTCAAAGCTTTCTCCTGCTGGCAGCAGATGGGTTAGTTTGGGCATTTGGAAGTGAATAAATCCTGCTGTGGGGCCACCCTGTCACAGCATCAGCTCCCTCAGCCCTCTGTTCCCCGATCTCATTTGCACAAAAGCGAGAACGGGCTCTGGCCTCTTCCCTCCTACCTTACGCCACAATCAAACCTTTTGAAGACTATTTGTGTGTTGTTTTCTGTTCAAGCTGGGGTCAGAGCATAGATATTCAGCAGGTTTTTTCCTAGACGAGTAAGACAGTACTTTCACAGAGCTTCGAAGATCGCTGGCACTAATGTTAATACAAGATGGAGGTTTTAATGCATTTTTTTAAAGTGTTTTCAGAGCTGTTGGAGTGAACCATGCACAGCACCAACTTGAGCCAGACTTTAGCCTAAAGCTGTGTCAGTCACAGCGCAGGTACGTGTGGGCATCTTAGAAAGGTGCAAGTCAAGGCTGAAATTCTATTTGTGGGGGGGGGTTTTTTATAATAAAACTAAAAACGCGAAAGATTTGGTGAATGAGAAGTGAAGTTGTGGGGCGGTCCAGGTAAGATCCAAGGAGTCCATCACCGGGCTAAAGCTCTGACTTCAGGGTCTCTCCTCTCACAAACCTACTTTCCTCTTGAGGAGAAGCCCCGATGGCAGGAAGGTGATGGACAAACAGCTTCTCTTTCCTTGCGCATCCGTGGGCAATGCGAGAACACGCTGCTGGCCGCAAGGTAAGAGATGGCCGGAGGGTCCTGCTGACCGGGGGCTGCGGGGGCACCATGTGGCGTTGATCTGGGCCAGTGCCCCCAGCAGCGCCCAGGCCCCTTGTCCCCGGCCTGCTGCGAAATCCCGATTCCACACTCAGAGAGCTGTGGAAAAGCGCCTCGCTCGCCCAGAGCTGCAAGAGAGCAGCTCCCCGTGCCGTCCCGTGAACAGACGGCAAGGGCAGTGCATCCAGAACTCCAGTCATTGGCAGCACAGCCCGGCTTTTAGCCCGGTAATCCCGGGTGCGCCTGGGCGCTGGGGCCAGGACTGTTCCACCCGCCACCCGACGTTCGCTTTGGTTACGCTGACGTGAGTTTTGGTCGCTCCTCAACTGCGGCGAGAAACTTGTTCATCACTTTTAACTATCTGACAGACCCACGGGGGGCTGCGGAGCATCCCCGCGGCCGCCGCCGGCTTCAGGGGCTCTTCTCCCCGCGGCAGCGGAGCAGGCCCAGCCGCGCTGGCGGAGCCCCGGGGCCGGCGGCGAGGCCTCGGTATCCGCCCCCCCGCCTTCCGCCAGCCCTTCTAGCCCGGCCCGCTGCCCGGGATGGCCGCGGAGCGGGGCTGGCCGCGGCTGCTGGTCCTGCTGCTGCTGGTCCTGCTGCTGCCGCCCGGGAGCCGCCGGCTCGTGCAGCTGGAGGGGCAGGGAGGCGGGGAACGGCCCCGGCGGGTCTCCAGCGGCGGCTCGTCGGGCTCTGGCGGCTGCAGCTCGGAGCGTTTCGTTCTCTTCCCGTTATTCTGCCGGTCGCGTTTGGTTTTGGAAGGGACGGACGCAGAAGGGACTTTTTTTTGGAAGCAGCGAGGTGGGAGCGGCTGGAGCAAGAGCTCAGGAGCAGGGCCAGCGAGGTGTGCTGCGAGCCGTGGTGAATTCTTACTGCAAACGTCAAAAAAACAAATTTAGGCTTTTTAACCAAATTGTTCAGAGGGAGCAGCAGTACCCACTGCACAGCTCCCGCAGAGCAGGGGCCCTCACCCCGGCTGGGATCCCCGAGGGCTCCGCGGCCGCACCAAGTCTCTGGTGCTCGTTAGCGCAGAGAAGCTCCTGGGATGGTTTTCCTGGGCCGCCGCCATCCCGGCCCGGCCTGGCAGAGCTGGAGCAGCCGCAGGTGTGAGCAAGCCCCGGCCCGCCCCAGCGCTCCCAGCTGCGGCCCGGGCGGAGCTGGTCAGAGCAGGGCTGGAGCTGGTCAGAGTAGGGCCGGAGCTGGGAGCAGGACCCGTGTCCCTGGGCAGCCAGCACGATGGCAGGGCCTGCCAGGCTCTTCCAGCCCCGGTATCATTCCTGACGGACCGATGATATTGTCTTGGCAGCGGTTTGAGCTGGGAGCCACATTCCCGTGCGGTGGAGCTGGTCCATCTGCGCTGCACCGAGGGCTTCCTGGAGTGGATGTACCCAGCGCGAGCCCTGCGTGTGGTTCTGGAGCCCAACCTCTCTGATGCTCAGCACACCACTGTCTGCATCAAGCCCACCAGTGACTTCCAGGGTGCCAGCATCTACCTGGAACGTGCTGGGCAGCTGCACCTGGTGGTAAGCGAGGCAGAAGGGGCTCGGCCCCACCACGTGTCTTGCTTCAGCACCCACAGGCCGCAAGGAGTGGCCCTGTTCCTGCAGGCCAGCCCGCAGAGGGACATCAGCCGCCGGACGGCCGGCTTCCAGTATGAGCTGCTGAGCAACCAGAGCGCTGCTGGCCCCGACTTCAAAAAGATGCCTCTGCTCAAAGGTAAGAGCAGCACCAGCCTCGGTGCTTCGCTGTTGGGGCAGATCCAAGGTGAGTCCCATAGCCGTTGAACCCGCCAGTTCGTCCCGAGTGACAAAAGCTGGTTTGGGATGAGGGGTTTGTCATTGCAAGGTCCTTCCGCCAGGTCGCTGACTGCTTGGTGGGTGCAGTGTGTTTCTTGGATGTCCACCATCCTGTAGGTATGGGAGGGAACACTGCAATAGGAAGAGAAACTCTCCCTTAGCAGCCAGCTTGGTCCTGGCCCTATGCGCTGTGATCGTGGGTGTCCCCATCCCCTGGCAGCACCAGCCCCGAGAACACCTGAGTGGGTTTTAGGAGCCGAAATCCCAGTGTTAAGAAGGGATCCCGAATGTTAAGAAGGGATTTAAATTCCTCAGGAGCCCAAGGCCTCAAGACAGTCACTGGAAATCAGAGTGATTTTTTTGAAAAGGGGATTAGCTTTCTAAATTCCTTGAAAGTTCATTTACCTTTCTTACCTATTCTTACACCAACACGATCCTGCACCTAGTAACACTTACCCCTCCACAGACACATGTTTATGCATCCAAGGAGCACTGAGGTTGGGGAGGGCTCTCTGAACAATCGGGACCTGTTTTCTGCTGCCTTTATAGCCCCGCTGCCCCAACAGAGAATACCCTGGGCAAAGCTCCTGTAAGAAAGGGGAGTATTCAGGCCGTGTTGCAATGGCAAGAAGCTGCCCTTGAAATGGAGATGTTAAATAAAAAGAGCAACTTTAGTACTTCTGGATTCTCTTCTCCCCTTTGTTAACCCGTTTGCATGGCTTTGCTCTTTGCTGGAGCTGCACACATAGATGCTTGTCTTTATTGTTGTCTTTTGTAATCTAGAAGTGATAGAGGAGGATCTTCTCCTCTCTCTGTAAAAATAGAACCAAGGTTGAAAAGGTTGAAAAAGTGATGGAGGGTGGGTATGTGCCAGGTGCTGTGTTTCCTGCTGTATTTTTTGCATGCTTCATCATCTGTTTTATATGGATTATGTAGGATTTCTATAGGATTATTTGCTATCGGGCCCCATTGTCACTCAACGACTCTTACAAATCCTCTCTGCTTATTTCTTCACTTCAGTTGCATTTGCATACCAATAATTTTGGTTTGCATCTGATAATAATGCTCTTTAACCTTGTAGCTCTGTCCCGTTTCCTCTCGTAATTCAGTGAGACATGGTAGTACCGTGTTGTAACTAACCAGCTGTTCTTTCTTTTTCTAGCTACGTGCCATCCTTGTGACAACGTGGAACTTCTTATGGCCATTTGCAGCAGTGATTTTGGTAAGCTGACTAAAGGGGAGTCATTCTGCCTTTAATTATGCATTGATTATTTGGATTTATCTGCTTCTTTTATTAAAATAATGGCATGACTGTGCTCTCTGATCCAAGAAAGAAACTAGCTGTGTGAAAAAGAATATGGGGGGGGGGGAGAATGAAACCACCTGGAAGGGAGGATCTCTCTTTCAAGGCCCTCATTTCCTACAGGCAGAAAGGTTATGAACTAAAACTGAACTGAGAGTAATTCTCAGAAGCGTGCTGCTGGCTCTGGAGTGTAGCAGAGCCGCACGCGTGTAGAGACAAATGCACACAGGTTATATGAGCTTGATATGTTCCTTTGTATTCCCTTTATCTGTTTTATTTTTCTGATGGTGAACGTGTCCTCTCTTCTCCCTCACCATTTCCACTCTTCCTAGTTCTTTTTCTACCGATGTCGTGGCTTGTTTGTAACTTAGCTAAGAATTTCAGGTTAGGTTTCATGCCTTGTGAGAAAACAGCAGTTAATATTCCACGTGATAAGAAATAATAAGAAATACTGATTTGATGGCACATTAAAAGCTTTTTCCCTCCTCTCTAAACAATGCAATATAGGGGGTTTTTTGCTGTCTCAGTCACAATTTGTTCATTTTATTCCCGTAGTTTAGCACATGAAAATTTGTACCCCTTTGATTATCTCCAACAGCTACAGTTGTAGAGCTGCCTCTCCAGACAGCCACAACTGTAATTGCTGTAAATGCACCTGTTTAAAGAAATAAAACCATGAGCTATGTTTACCCCTGTTCAAGGTTTGAACAAAAACCCCACCAACTGACAACTTTCCTGCTAGCCGTTGCCATACTTGAAAGCGACTAAAAAAATCAAACCCCAGCCTCCTTGTGCTAATACAAAACTAGAGTGTAGGACACGCTTCCCTTGGAGCACTCCTTAGCTGGTAATTTTTTTTCTTCTTCTAAATTAATTGATGCAATCCAGCGCATTGTTTCTCCTTGATGAAGTTGGGGTTCCCTGAGCCTGACAGATGTGGAGGCCCAGGCACACAATGGGGGCACTTAGAGCAGCAATGGACCAGAAGAAATGGCCCTTTGAACTGATTCAATTTATGGCCTGACTTCCCTGCCCTAAGCTCGCAAATCGCTATCCTCGACTTTTTTTATTAGAGAAAATAGCTGCTAATGAAAGTGTAAATGATACTGGGAGTGAGTAGGGGCCCTATAGTTGTTGTGAAGATGGAGGTCTGCAGTCACGAGGCCCCAAGCAGCGCAGGAGCATCTTGGAGCACAAGGAACAAGTGCATTATAGCTTGCCAATAGACTTGACTGCATCTGATTAAAAATGTTCACCCAAAGAGGGAGAGAGAGAGAGTGGGGGCATCTGTTGCACAAAATTCTGGATTCCCTTTGAAACTGAGTCAGATGAGGAAATTCTCAGAAACAAGCTTTTTCTGCCTCTAGGGTTGTTGAGTTCTCTGTACCTGAATGACAAGAGTTTTGTGGTGGAAGCATGGTTATGTTCCCGTTGTATTGCGAACCTCTCCTATGCTCAAGAGCTCTTGGCTCAAATGGTGACATGTTTCTTTCTGAGCCTTCTCTGGCTATGGATTGAAATTCATTTAGTTAATAGAAGAATAATTAATGGCTGTGAAAAATGGGAGCAGTGAGAAAGATGGTTTCAGGACAGCAAACACAGTCAGGTGGGATGCTTCATTCTCTCTACAGTTGCAGAGGATGCTTTCAGCCAGAAAGGCTATGGCTTATTATGCTTCCATTCCCAGAAACCAGCTAGGACCATTTTGGGAAAAGGAGGTACCTGTATGCTATGTGATTTTAAATAAGGCTTCAGATAAAGCCGCTTAAAAAGTTCTACATGTTGTTCATCAACTCCCAAAGTGTCTTTTGATGGATGGATGAACGCCCTTGTCTTTTGAGGGAGAAAATTGCAAACCTTTACATGAAAAACATTTAACAAGCTCTTATTTTTTCCAATCAAATAATAATCTATTTCTTCTTGGATCAAACTCTGTTACTGCTGCCAAAGGAAAAATTTCAAGGTCCCCTGGAGACAGGAAGAGGGTAGTCTGTGACAGTCATGGTCTCGGAACATAGACTGAAAAAAATAGATCCCTAAGCTGACCTCTTTTCATGTGCTGTTTTTACCCTGTACTGCTGCTTTGCGTTGTCAAGCAAGTGAGACATGGTTTTTCCTCAGATGTAGCTGATGTGAGTAGTTGTAAAGCATGCTTCCAAACACGTAGCCCTGTTTGTGTGGGGATCTTCGGTGTAAAGGATGCAACGTAAGCTCAGAAATGCATCCACCCGTGAGTGGTAGGTGCACAAACTGCACAACAGACCTGTTTCTGCAGTCATTTCATGCAGTGAGCTCCTAGTACCTGAACTACTTACCTGCTGCTCCATAACCAGCTCCTGTCTTCCTCACATCTAGTGGTGAAAGGATCTATCCGAAATGTTTCCCACGATTCAGAGAACCACATGTCATAGGTTGATGTCAGCGTTCAGAAAGTCTACAGGCAGAAAAACAGAATTTTCCAGCAGGATGAAGCAAGTGGTGAAGGGCGAGGCCCTATCTGAACCCTGCTGCAGTGCAAGGTGAAGAAGGGAGGTGGAGATTTCCTTTTCACTGGAAATGAGCATTTTGGCGAAGCTTCGTTGGGCTGTGCTCCTCGGTTTAAAGATTTCATGTCAGTTTACTGGGCTGCCAGAGAAAGAGGAGCCAACCCCTGCGAGTTTCAGCCCCACTGACACGAGTGACACTGGAGTTGAGAGATGAAAAACTTCAGAGCAGGTTTTGGATACCGAGTCTGAAGTAGAGTTAAACCCAAGGACTAAAGCTAACAATTCGAACTGGGGCCTGGAGAATTTCCTGAAGATAATGGCTCTGTGAGCCCTGTAAGCTTTGACTTTTAATCCACATTTGCATTGGTTGCAGTAGTCTCTCCTTTACATCATCTTTGCCTCACAAAATAACTCTGAATTTTAGAAAGCTTGTCTTGTGGTTAGAAAGCAGCTTGTGCTCAGTATTATGAAGTTTTCTCATAACAACTTTTGCTCTGTGTATATACCGTGTGTTTTTTCTCTAGACTTTTTTTCTTTCCTCTCCCATCGCAACTTGATTTCCCTTCCCAGTGGCTCCTTTGTTTTGTTTGGTCCTTGTTTGGTTTTTTGGGTTTGGTTTTTGTGAATGGTTTGTTTTTTAATGAATGCTAGCTGTAATCTTAGCCATAGTTACTAAACCTTCAGGGAATTGGCAGGTTTGCCAGGTTTTTTGCCTTCTCTATGTCAGCAGAGTGATTAACTCACCTGGGGCAGAATCCCAGCTGATGTCATTCTGCAGCTCTCTGACTCCTGCACAGTTGACAGTGATTTTGCTGCCCAGGCGAAGAGGCCAGTGAGGGTTACTGTGGTTTAGCTGCTATGAACACTACCACTGCATCACTACCAGACGAGAAGAGGTGTTTGGGAAACGCATTGAAATAATCACGAGCTTTTTTTTTTTTGCTGCTTCTAGATGCAACTTAAGCTGGCAGATGCTGGACATCATCTAAGGCTTTTTTAAGCAAGTCCATTGCATGTGCTGAGCCCCTTAGTCATTCACCTTCCTCCAGCTGATGACCAAGTTTCTGCTTACCTGAAAAGGTCTCCAGTTTCACTTACTAGTGAAGGACATAATTTAGGATGGCATTTGACAAGCCAGGGGTTCCCGCAGCCTCTGCACCTTTCCTTCTTGCCTCTCTCCCCAAGTTCTCCTATAACCCCGTGAGTTATGCAGTAAAACACCTGGTTTTGTACACTGTAGCATCTTTATTTCTGCCTTGCTTACTGCTTGCTTCAACTTAGACCACAGGTCAAAACATGTGGTTAGGGTTTACCATGAATATTTATTGAATTAAAACTCAGTTCATTCACTTTACAGCTGAAAAGATCAACAAGAGTTAACATCTAAAACAGTTACAGGCACAGTTGTAAAACAGATGGCATAAAACCTATGGCTGTTGCCCTGCCAAGGAGGCCTATCTGCCACATCTACATGAGATAACAGAATACACATACTGAAATATATGGCTGATGTGTCAGTATCATCAACGAGTCTATGATTACATAGCATTTATTTTTCTAACTGCAGTATTTTAGCGATGTGTTTGATTGAAGAAAGGATTACATTTAAAGAGATTAGTATGTTTTCAGGGGGTGTTTCTCCATTTACTCTCACTTATACACTAAAAAGAAAATCATTCCACATCCTCATGGCTTTATTAACACCAGAACTAGTTCTTTTTCTACACTGGGTAAGTTGGATTCTTTGTACTGTTAAAGAGAAGTACAATTAAAACACGTGCCTCTATCTACATTGTGTTTAAATCCAGTACAGCTTTGATAGTTAATGGCTGGGTAAAAACACTTCAGTTGTGTTGAAGAGAGTTTTGAACCATTATTTATCATGCTGTAGCTAGTATTTTTTCTGATGTTCTATCACCCCAAAGTTTCAGTATATCTGAGATATCTGAAGCTAACCAATGTAACAGTTTGCAGAAGTGCAGCAATTCACTTGTGCATTCCTCAGGTCATTCCAAATGAACAGAAACTCATTCTATCATTTCTAGTCATTCATAGCACAAAAGAAACCAAAAAAAGGCAGTCAGGAATACAGCAGCAGGCTTGTTTCACTGCCTGTGGTAAACCAGACCGCTTTATGTGGTATATATTCTTGGTCATAACACCAATGACACATTTAAGGTATCCAACCTTGTCCAACGTGGTGGAATAAGAGCTGCTCTTTACTTTGCTTGAGTATCACTCCAGGCTATGGCTACAGAAGCCCATAGACTTAGAAGTAAATATTAACACTCCTTCAAAGTCAAGAAGCAAGCAATAGAAAATGTGGACTTTTCTCTGCTGCACAGCCACCAGAGCACATTTTCTCCCATGCACCAGCAGAGAGTGTTCCTTCAGCACCCTACTCAATGGATCTGCAGCCTCATGGCACAGCCAAGCAGCTAAAGGGACAGGAGTTCTCAGAGGAGACTGCTCTTGTCCCTCACTGCTGCAAAACTGGAAGTGCAGGAGAAAGTTTTGCGTTCATTGTTGGCTCTAGCAGGACACGTCCTCCTTCTGCACCTTGTGAAGCATTCTGCTTAGATTGGTAGTTTTAGTGCTGACTGACCCTTGAGATAGTACAACTACTCCAAAGGCAGCCATGGAACTTCTAGGTCCACCATGAATTTCATATCCTATTCTGGCCAAAGAAATGGAAGCATCTTATCAGACTTACGCTATCCTTGACAAAGTACTCCAGGTTTACGGGCAAAGTAAAAACAGAGACACCAAGCCTTAATTCTTGCAAGTCTCTCCCTAAAGCACTTTGGCTAACATGAAATGTAGTCACAGAGGTTCTTCTGAGCCTTCTAAAATCACAGAATCATAAAATCATGGTTGGAAAGGACCACCAGGACCATCAAGTCCAACCTTCATCCCAGCATCTCTCTAGCCTCTAGACCACAGCCTCCAGTGCTACATCTACTCCTTTTTTAAACACCTCCAGGGATGGTGACTCCAGCACCTCCCTGGACAGTCTATTCCAGTGCCCAACCACTCTCTCAGTAAAGAATTTGTTCCTAATATCTAATCTAAACCTCCTCTGACGCAACTTGAGGCCATTTCCTCTCGTTCTATCATTAGTAATTTGGGAGACGAGACCCAACACCAGCCTCGCTACAACCTCCTTTTAGGTAGTTGTAGAGAGCAGTAAGGTCTCCTCTCAGTCTCCTCTACTCCAGACTAGAGCTAGCATAGGAACTTGTGAAGCACCAGCAAGATACAGCCCCAATGAGTTCCAAATACCTTGGTTGCCTACTGATTGTTTGAAAGTTGCAAGTAAGAAATGGCAGATGTACAGATTCCTCTGTACATGGCAAGGACTTCTGAAGACATACCACAAACCAAAGCAAAGAACACCAGGAGAATTAGAAATCCTTCGCAGTGGGAACGGATGTATATTATCCTTTGTGCTAATTCCCTGTATGTATCAAAAGACTCACCTGTCTGACCACAGGCTTCACGTGGAAACAGCATTTTCTAGGTCCTGTGCACAGTCTTGAGACTCCTCAAATCAGAGTCTCATTAACATGTAGGAAATCCAGCTTCTACTACGTGAGCAACTGAAGATACAGCAGCAGAGAATATCCCACCTCATGAAGAGAAAAAGCTTCATGACAGGAGACTCTGCTTTAGGTGAACAGCACATTTATGCTCCATATGCACTCCCTGAGCTCCTCAGCCCACAAAAAAAACCACTGAAGAGTCATCAATGTGGAGATGTGAAGCATGTTCTGGGTCTGAACATAAGACAGAATGCTTCATCCCACAAACTATATTATTACAGGGTGCACACAACTGCTCTGCAGGATGTCTTCCTGAAGACTCGCTGGCATATTCCCAGTCTCTTGAGTCAATGTTATTTCCTGGTGATTCTGACACCATTTCTTACCCCTTACCTCTAAAAGTCTTTGTATTTCCATCCTGATGAGATTGGTCACATTGGCTTTTATAACTTAGCATCAGAAAACCCAAACTTACTGATTTCAGTAGTTCGTTCTGTACCATCTCATGGATGTACCATCTCTGTGGATCTCACAGAGAACACATCTACTGCAAATGGACTATGGACAACAGTTTGCGTGTAGAGAAAAAGGAAACACTGAGACCTACCTCAAAACCTGGAACCTGAATTTGTCAAGGAATTCTTCCTGTTTCTTTCTCAAAGGGGTTATGGCTACCTGTGAAACACATCTAGACCTGAAAATTAATTCCAGGGATCCTTTACAGCAAACCACAGAAGCCACAGCAGCTACTGAAGACATTTAACAATGGTTCGTATCATAACTTTACTTTTAGAAGGAGAATCAAGGTCTTTGCAAAACCTTTAATCATAGTTTTTACTATCAATCACCAGTGTTATAATAAAACACTATCTAAAGGCTTTAGCAATTCAGACCAGAGAATCAGCAAATGTCCCAAACTACTTAAAAGAGCTACTAATTTTTGTCTCAAACAATCTTTGAGACTTCTTAGACTAAGACATACAAAGAGTTGCTGCAGGACCGATTATCTGTCAGTACTTAGGTGAACTAAACTAAGATATGAGACCTTACATTTGGCAGAGAGAGAGAACAGTGCCGCTGGAAAATAACCAGAAGGCAGGGTACAAGGCTTCAGTAAACTGGCTTTTGAATTTATAGATCAAGTTATGCTTCTCCCCAACAGCTGTGAAAATCACAAACCCTCCATCGCAGTGGAGCAGCACACCAATCTTGGTAGCCTTCACGTTGGGCAAGCACTTTTCAACATCATTATGCCAGGATGATATTTTGGAATTAAACCACTCAATACACCAAGAACTGCTGTTCCTACCCAGGCGGCTCTCTGGCCCCTGCCGATCCATGCTGCCGTAGCAGATCCCAATGCCACAGAAGTTGTTCTGCTGCAGTTCCACTTCCCAGTAGTGGATGCCTTTCTTGAAGCACTGGAACCCCAGCACTTGGAAACAATCGGTGAAGCGCTGAGGGTGGTGGTTATAATTCAGGGGGGTGTCTGAGAGAGACATCTTGGTATATCTCTCAGACAGAACCACTTTGTTATGAGCTGTGTTGTAATCCAGCGTGATGTTAGCAGCGTCTGCAATGACATGAATCATTTGAAGGTACCAAAAAGCAAAGCACTTTTATTTATACTATCCTGCCTAGGCACTCATTCCTATACGTGTTAATCTCCCTGCTCTGCTCTCCTCCACTGTCCAGGCAGTTCTTAGAGCCACAGCAATAGTTGGTTCACCTGCAGCTCTGTGTTACACAGCACGCAGAGAGGGCAAGTTTCTTTTCTTGGGATTCCTTCACCACCCAAATACATGCTGGCAGAAGAAGGGGATTGCAGATCTGGCAGCGAAAGGTATACCATATTGTATACCATCCGGGGTGGCATCTTAAGCAAGCCATCATGGGCTTGCATAAAAGCCTGCATTTTGTTTCAAACTAAAATCCAGTGTGTTACATCGCATTTCTAGGCTACCTTAATGGAGTCATTTTGGGGAAAACTAAACCCATTACTAAGAAAACGTCATTTGCCTTCGTAAAGATACATGAGCACCTGAGACAAATTTGATTCATCTGGCAAAACACTTAGAAACCTCCTGCCCCCTTTCATTCTAAAAAACTCCTTCATTTATAACAACGAGTTGATAACCTGTTAAGATAACTACCCCCCTCCAGAAGGATTTTTGTCAGGTAACTACAGAGGGCACGTAAAACCACTGCGGAAAGTGCACAAACTTCATCTGTAAGTAGTGTAACGCTGGGTGTCTTACACTGCAAAAGCTCCTCTCTGGATTTCTTCAGAAAGCTGTCAATAAGCTCTTTAATTGAAACAGCAGCTGCAGCAGTTGGTATTCCCGTGGTTGGTGCTGTGTCAACAGAAGAAAAGAGAGTTTGGCCAGTTGGGAAGAAACGCTGCAGGCCTAAAACACTGCTCCAGACACAGCCAGGCTGGATGGACCTCTAAAGGTTATCTGGTTTAGCTTCCTGCTCCACACAGGGTTAACTTCAACAGCAGCTCTGGTAAGGTTTCACTTTGGGATTTAACTCTGAAATGAACAGATGTGTTTTTTCAAGGGAAAGTAAAGGTGGT
>JAVSBS010013298.1:0-11054 GCA_033124195.1 Coracias cyanogaster
GGGGTAGTGTCTCGCCTTACCCTCAATCCTCTTCCCTTTTGGGAGGCGGTACGGACGCTAGCGCCCGGACCGCGACATACACCTTTTAATTTCTTTTTGCACAATTTCAGGCTCTTGCATGAGGTCTTTTGGTTGCCCTGGGCTTCCTACTCAAAGAGAAATAAGGCAGTAGAGGTCTTAAATGGGCTCAACTTCCATCTCAAGATCATTTTTCTCCATTTATATACCAAATAAACCATGTGTAATGAAGTTCCTACACGCGCACAAGCACATTTAATTGCAGGTACTCAATGTAAGTGCTGTCCTGAGGTTCTAACCCATCTCCTTTCTGAAATGTGGTGCATTTCCTAGCTAACAGTAGGTGAGCACCTCCCAACAGCCACACAAGCCCACCTGGCATCCGAGGGCTGCGCGGAGGAAGCCCAGGACGGTTGGAGATGCAGGGGCAGCACCCGTGACTATCATGCGAACGCACCCACCGAGACTCGCCTGTTGGACAGCAGGAGAAAACCAAAGAAAGCATCACAAATTACTACAGATGGTAATAAAACTGGCAGCATCAGTGAGTATTGCTGGTACAGAGTGTGCACAAAATGCTCGCTCTAGAATAGATGCAGCTGTGCTATGGCAACATGGACTGGCTCAGAATCACAGGGTGGTGGGGTCTGAAGGGACCTCTGGAGATCATCTCACCCAACCCCTGCTCCAGCAGGTCACCCAGAGCAGGGGACCCAGGATCTTGTCCAGGCGCCTTTGGAATCCCTGCAGAGAAGGAGACTCCACAACCTCTCTGGGCAGCCTGGGCCAGGCTCCCACACCCTCACACCAAAGATATTTCTCCTCCTGTTCAGATGGAACCTCCTGGGTTCCAGTTGGTGCCCATTGCCCCTTGTCCTGTCGCTGGGCACCACTGACAAGAGTCTGGCCCCATCCTCTCACCCTCA
The DNA here is from genome assembly GCA_033124195.1 of Coracias cyanogaster. Classification (NCBI taxonomy): domain Eukaryota; kingdom Metazoa; phylum Chordata; class Aves; order Coraciiformes; family Coraciidae; genus Coracias; species Coracias cyanogaster. The sequence goes on from JAVSBS010013298.1 coordinate 945, forward strand.
CCCTTTAGCTATTGACAAACATTAGATACTTAAAAGCATTGAGTAAGTATCCCCAGAAGTGGGAGCAATTTTCCTTACTACAGTCAGTAGGTGTCTTTTAGAGATCTCCTTGGAGTGTTCTGGTCCTGAGGGTGGACTGCTACCACTAGCCACTCCTCATCAGTGACAGCAGCATGGGCAAGAAGCTGAGCCAAGGGGCTGCAATCACTGCTCATGGTGGGCACTCACATCCCTCTCTGGATGCCCCTTGTCCTGCACGTACCCTGTGTGCCCATGGGGCAGTCATGGGGCATTTAACTGCTGGCAGCAGTGTCTGAGGGGGCTGGGGAACCTCCCTGATTTCCAAACAGGAGCTCCTATGGACACCATACAGTCTAGCAAAGAAGACAGCCCAGCCCGTCCCACCCGGTGCCTGGCTGCTGTGGGTGGTGGTACCTTATGAAACGTCAGGCAGTCCTTGTTCTCAGTCTTGTCCCTGCTCCTCAGGTCAAAGCCGTAGAGTGCTCTGCCGAGGGGCGGTGCCAGGGGCAGGTGCTTGATGACTTGCACGGAGCTGGCTGGGAAAACGCCGCTGATCCCGTTGACCTCCCCCAGGTACCAGTTCTCATCCAGCTGTCGGAGCAGCACGATGATGTCCCCCTTGTTGAACCTCAGCTCCCCGGGGTTGTGCCCTCGGTAGGTGTACAGGGCCTTGGCTCGTGGGACCTGTGGGACGAGAAACAGCCCTTGCAGTTAGTCTGTGACAGCGGTGCGTAACGCAGACAGAGTTCTCCAAAAGCAGTCATAATTACTGGGAAAAATGTAGAGGTCTCAGGCTTAAGCATGCATTTATTGGGATTAACTACCCACATCCTTTCTTGATGTCTTTTTCTAATGAAGACAAGCTCCAAAATACTTATGCAAAATTTGTATCAAGATGAAGAGCAGGCTGAGCTTGTTTGAGAATATTAAGAAACAATTAATGCCTTGAACTAGTCTTCCCACGGGATCTTATTGCCTGCTAGAAGGTCTCCTCCAATACACTGTCTCTTTTAATGAAGGCAGGTATTTCTGTTTCAGAGTGGCCGGAGGTTGCAGCTCTTGTCCAGCTGACCTGCAGCGGCCAACTGTACATGTCAAGGAGAAGGCAACGAGAACAAGGTGAGTGCAGGTTACTGCTCTCCTGTGGTTATCTCCCCGCTTTAACACCACGTGACCGTGATTTTATTTCAGTCTTTAATCTGGGTTACAGGAAGAGAGGCTTCTTAATGTTATTGTTGCAGCACAAGATGAGAAAGAAGAGATACACCAGCAGCAGAAGAGATGAGGGAACTTTACCATCTTGACTCTCATTACAATGAAACTACAAAGTTCACTTAAAATAACCACTTTTCTGACCCTTTTCTGTACCAGAAACCTCAATTTAATGCCCAGTGCAGCAGATCATTTAGGTGGCTGAATAAACCCAGTGCCATCCCTGGGCTTGATGCTGTGAGCCCACGTGGTACCACTTGTGGGCATCCCGAGGGATGTTCTCCTGGGGAGGAGTGCAGATATGCCAAGGTCTTCTGCTCTCCATGTAGCTGTTCCAGACACACACTTGGGGGGTCCTGTACCTTGGAAATCGGCAATACCAAGAATCTCCATCTTCACATGCTCGGGTTAAAGAGAAGATGGAGATACCTTCAGCACTTTTGTTGGACTAGAGTGCCGCATCCCACACAGGTGTATCCTGGAACCAGTAAGCAACCTGTGTTTGCTTATGTTCATTGCCATTTGCAACACCACAGGGTATATGGACTGTGAAACACTGAGTGTTGGGCTCTGTCCTTCTGCTGGCTCCTTGGCTGGAAATGAATGCTGATCCCTTAACTTCTGCTCAGCCCTGAAGTGGTCAAGTGGTTGAACCAAATGATCGTTGTAGGTCCCTTCCAAATGAGATATCCTATCCTATCCATTTCTATTTCTATTATTTCTACTTCCATTCTGTGTTTGAACACTGTGAGGTGTTAGAAACAAAGGTGGCAAGAACAAATATCCTCGCAAGTTTGTGAAGCCTTGATCACTTAACGCCGCTGTCCCAGCCCAGGCCCTGGTGTGTACACAGCATTTCTACCCTGTGCTGCTGGCTGAGACACATGGACCACCACAGGGTCCCACCCGCGAGAGCTCAGGTGCAAAGGGACGTGTGCTGCTCGGGCAATGGGATCTACGGCTGCTGACTCTGCATCTTCCATGGACAAAAATGTGGATTTTTTTTTTTGTCGGATGCCCAAGTGCTGTGGCCTTGCGAGTAGGACCCTGCGTTGCATTTTTCCAAACCACACTCACCAAAACCCCGCCAGCCCCACAGGAGACAGTATTTTGCACCAGGGACCCATTCAGGCTTTTCCTGCCTTTTTCTGTGGCAGGAGATAAACCCATTTCCCCAAATCCACCCGTGTCAGCGCCCAGGGCTCAGGCAGGACTTCTACAGAGTTCAATCCCCATCAGCCACTTCTGGGAGGGCAGGAAGGTGGGAGAGAGGAACTCAATCTTAGTTTACCAAAGTGTGGAAGAGCTCAAATTTGCCATGGAAATGGTGTTGGGTTTGGGAAGAGAACCTCTTCCAGCACTCCTGAGCACTGGTAGGAAAAAGGAACCAAGAAGAGAAAAATTTTATGTACTGTGTTTATTTCAAAGCATTTGAAACAGGAAGCAATTAGTTAATGTTTCGTTCCAATTAACGCATTTTGCCTGTTAATTTGTGCTAATAGTCAGCACGTGCACTTAGTGACACTGAAAGTACATTGCTGGGAAAAAAAGAAAATGATGGAGGTGAGACTCAGGCCGGCTTCACTCTCCATCAGCCCCTGGAGCTCCTACGGGAAATAGGGACCGTGCAGTGCCAGCACCTCGGACACGCTCCCTGCGAACCCAGGCAGGCGTTTGCACTTTCCCATGCAGAAAAACAGCCTGTGGGAATGGAGGATTATTATGGGAGAGCCACTTCTCCTTCAGAAGGACTCGGTGACAGGCCTGCTGGTGTTAAACAAGGACAAGGAGCACAGAGTGAGACCTTCGTTGCCCCAGAAGCCACCAGAAAACAATCAAGGCTCATGCGAACTGTGAAAACATGGCTTGGAAAGGAGGAGCACAAACATACGGCGATGATGAGAGAACGGCTGCATAGTGAAATAAAGCAAAACATAAAAGGCATCAAGAACGAGTTATGGAAATATATTAAAAATAAGAGAAACTCTGACATGAAATGCTGACGGGGAGCAGTGAAGGAGCAGGGGGGTGCCGGGAGTCTGGAACGTTCTTCTTCAGCTAGAAGAAGGATGAGGCAGGAGGGCAGGCTGGAACAAGGACCCGAAAGCACGGTGGGCTGGGCAGTTGGGACATCGGGGCTGGCACAACTCACCCCTCCTGCTTGGATGGATGGGCTGTTTCTCCTTCTAACCATGGTCACAACCTTCATTTCCTCACCTCCTCTCCAACCCTTCCCGCTTGCTTCCACCCCTGTCAGATCTCACAGCCCAGTCTGTTTTCATGTTCCCCTTTGAGCTTGGTTTTCTTCCCTGTTGCTGTTTCCTGAGCTGGCAGCGACTGTGGACATCATCTCACGCCTCACGTTGTAGAGCAGAGAGCTCGCATCCATGCACTGAATGTTGTTGCAAAACTTCCGTGGCTCTAAGTGAATAACAGCTAATATTAGTGCTTATGTGCTTCTTGAGCATCCAAAAACCACCCCGAATTTTGGTTTGGAGCAGGCTGATGAGAGCGGTCCTTGTTCTCCATGAGCCTCAACTCAAGCCACCTCTGAACTAAGTGCTTCAGAGGGACGGGTGGAGTTACAAGGAGACGTTGGGGTGGATGCGTGTTTCTGGTGGTGTAACAAGGAAAAAAGGTAATCACGCTGGACTGTCTCTGCACTTGATGACTGACATTTTCAAAATCATATGTTCCTTGTAACTGCCAAACTATTTTTTTCTACTATTTTAATGCTCAGTTAACAGCATAGTTCAATGTAATTTAAACAAAGAGGAGAAGGAGTCATAAAAGCCGTAGCAATACAAAGCATTTGGTTTTGGAACCAACTGAAATTAATATTTGCAGGGTCTTCATTTTAAAATATCATTCAATTCAAGTAATTTTTCAAGGCCCAAGTCATTTTTTTCCAGAGTCTGTCTTTGTTACTTTTTAAAAAAAATCTTGCTTGTCTGTTCAGATATTGAGCCAAAAATACCCCATTGATTTTCCCAAACTCATTCAGGACACAAAGGAAGCCTTTATCTGCCCACTCGGAGCAACCGCCGTGGTTTTGACTGCACAGGGCGCCTTCACAAGCCTCTCACAAAATCCATCTTCAAGCTGAAGTTTTCAGAAGGACGTGCATGGGGATCACCGGTTTTTAACATGCTCGTCAGCCGAAGGAAAGCCGCAGAAGCAGCCTGCGGCAAAGCAACGGCCGGGGAGGCAGCAGAGCCCCCCAGGCAGCCCATGAGCTGTGGGCACATCTCACATCTGATGTCTCAGGCTTCGGCTGGTTCCTGTCCGCTCGTGGAGGTAGGGCGTCCTCTGCGAGGGATCTGTTTCGCTTTATTTAAAGTAGATTAATTGCCATGGCAGAAACCGGGGTGCTAATTAAACCCAGCGATAAAGACAAGGTGTGCCTGGAGGTAGCTGGCTCCGGCTGAGGGCAGAGGGAGAGGTTTTCCCAGGCGAGGAGACAGTCCCGGGTGAGGAGGGACCTGGCTTCTTTGGATGGATTTTTCTCCCGTTAGCATGCCCCGTTGCTTTTTGTTCATCCAAGGCAGCATTTTATTTTAGTGGGGCAGCACAATGTTCAGCCAAATATTGCAAATATTGGCACGCTCCCCAGCTGCAGGGTTCAGCGTCTGTCCGTAAATTCCGTTGAGAAAACACTAGGAAAATCTCTGAAAAACTCAGCTGAAGGTTGTTGAAAATTTGCGTGGAATATTTGCTGCCCAGAAGCGGAGAGGCAGCAACTACAAAGCAGAAGCATCACTGGTGAATGGAAAAGGCTTTTTTTCCCCCACGATGCCATGCAACGCTGCAGGTACAGCAGTAATGCTAAATTAAATAAATAGAGGGAGGAGAGTCATGCTCTCCTGTGTGAAAGCCTCCAAAATCAGCGGAAGCTGAGCAGAAGGAACCTCAAACTGTACCTCAGATTGCTCCCCGATGCTCCTCAGGCTGTCAGGCAGACAGAGGCCAAGGGGATGTTTTGCCAAGACCTCTGGGCCAAGGGCAGCTTGGGCAAACCCACACCCGTGTGGGTTTTGGTGCTGAGGAACCGCTTTTCTTCTGCCTGTCTGTGGCAGGAAGCCTTGCCTCTCCTGGAGAAGCCTTTCCCTCTTTCTGTTTTCTAGGTGGTTTTGACTTTTTCCAGCACTGCCTCTTTTTTTTTTCTGATTTTTTTTTCCTTTTGTCATGCCTGAGTGAGACATGACCCTGGTTTCAGGCTCTCCAAACTCCTGGAGACCCGAGGTGCTCCCCGTGCCTCAGGGCTGCAGACCAGTTGGGAGAGCCCAGCTGAGAAACCACCGCGGGAAAGCGGGGTGTGGAACCAGAAACTCCCTCCTGCACCGGGGCAACATGGTCTGCGGTCTCTAGCCAAGATACTTTTCCCTCCTTAGCCACTCCAACAGCAGGGATGGTCATGGCAGATGCACCTCAACACCTTGTCCCTGTTCTTAGTGGATTTGAGGCTGATAAAGGAGAAAAGGTCGGGGGTTTTTTACTATTTTTGGCATTTGGCATCAGCTCTGCTAGGGCAGCCATCCAATCCATCCGAGTCTCCCTCCATACAAAACGCAGCAGCAAATTAAAAATATGTATGTGTGTGAGGAAGCAATTCAAAGCATCTCTTCGTAGCTGGGAGAAATGCACACTATAATTATCTTAAATGAGCTAGTTATAACTTCCTCATTATTGGCAGCGGATTAATGTAAGACCACACACTCACAGGACTGGTATTAAAAAAAAAAAAAAGAGATAAGAAAAAGAAGAAGTGTATGAGGCTGGCTGGGGTGGAGGTCACCAGGGAGAGACATGAAAAATTGTCAGGAAAGGAGGAAAGCCAAGCCAGGAGCACAGCAAAGAACAGAGATTTCTGATGGAGGCTCTGAGGGACCACAAACCTCGACCCAGGCAGCTCCATTTACAACCACCCTGAGGAGCAGCACAGCCCCGCGCTGACTCGAGCCTGCGATACCCTGGGCTGAGCACAAGGACAAGGTCATAAATGTCCCCTCACTGGGGAGTCTTTTGCTCCTTCACCCATTTCCAAGTGATGCTCACTGCGAACGACTTCAGCCAGACACAGCAACGACGTCAGACGGGATCCTCCTGCTTCCCAGATGCTCTGGCTTCACCAATGTCCATGACTGCGTAGACGAACATGTGAGATGAGTGACAAATTAATCCTTGGAATAGCTTATTGCTGTGGGTGTCCGGGGGTGTTTCCTTCTGGCTGGCTGCATGCCAGAGGGAGGGAGGGCAGCAGAAGATGTTTCAGCAGGAGGGAGCCCCAGGAGCACTACCTGCTGTGGACATCCCTCTTCCTGCACCACTGCGCGACAGCAGCGTTGGACCTGGCCCCCAAACCTTGGTGAGCACCTTGCTGACTCCAACGGCAGGGGCAGAGCCGTGAGGCTGAGGGGGCTGCTGGCAGATGGATCAGAATGGCCTCATACAGGTTTGGACCTGCAGCCGGGTGGTTTCCCAGCTCTGATTTCCATACCTCTGCACAGGGAATGCCCTGGAGTGGCTCCTGGCTGCGCCTCGTCCCTCGAAGGCAGAGAGCCACTCTGGGCATGCGGTCTCCTCCCCCACCGCTGAATGTCTTTGCAGTAAATACCAAGGGCCTGATCCTGATCTGGGTTTCATGGGTGTTGCCCCACGTGCAGTCGTTCCCCAGGACCTCGCGCAGGAGAACCAGCTCAGGTGTGGGATGCCTGGGGAGCCCCGTCCCACCCAGATGGAGCAGTGGTGGCCCTGGGGGCTGTCCCATCCTGGAAGCAGCTGCTGGATGACCAGAAAGAGACTCAGGACATGGTGAGTGAGCTATGACAAGCCAGGCCAGCCCCAGCTGTGTCACCTGAGCGGATGGAGATGGCCATCTTTGGTGCGTGGTCTGCAGGGCTCAGTGGGAGGTGGTGCAGCCCCGTGCTCGGCACGAGCTCTGCCGTCCCCTCCCGCCCCCGGCAGAAGAGCGAAATATCCGCGCCGTGCAGAGGCAGCGATGTTCCTACAGACACGATTTCGGTAACACCTAACAGCCTCCTCGAGAGGAACAGTTTATTTCTAGAATAGCGCCAGGAAGAAGAGAAATCCAGCCCTGGCTGTCTTCCAGTTTGGTTTTTCTCCCACTGGGTCCTGAGGGTTAGTGTGCAAGTGTTTCTGGATGAGTTTTTATTTTGGAGGGTTCGGAGCAGGACTGGCACTGGCCGGAGGGGGCTGGCACACAGGGGTGCTGCACGGGACAGTGGCATCAGGGGTGCCAGAGCTGGGATTCACCAGGACTTGATCTTCAGGGAAACATCTTGAACTGCATCCTGAGAGCCTCTAAACTCCATCGTGCTGGCTCTGCGCCTGGGTAGCAGGAGCCCAAGTACAGCCTAAATATTAAACTATACTGAAGGTGCTTGGAACAACCTCCCACCCAGAAAACTGCCACTGGAGAAAAGAAGGGTTGGTACCAAAGGATGGAGGAAGCTCTTCCTACCAACCCTACCTCCTCTTCTCCGAAGAACTGTGCGGTGTGAAGAGGCAGCATGCAATAGGCGAGGGCACGTTTCATTGCCCAAGATCCACACGTGAGCACTAGAGGTGTACCAGGGTAGCTGAAGGAATGTCAGAGTATCGGTGCTCTCTCCTGTGGCCCAGGGTGACCTGTCCATCTCTGCATCTTCAGTGAGGGACCTCCACGGCACAGGGACAGGTTGCTCCACAGCACACACGGAAACATCCAGATCATGCGATGTGTGTAGGCGATGGAAAGCCTGTGTCCTGACCCCACCGTGCAGGCGAGGAGGGTGGAAAGGGTGAGCTGGCCAGTGGGTCCTGCTCTCAGGGATGTGTCACGGAGGCTGCTGCTGGGCCAGGCGTGGTACACGCACAGCATCGAAGGAGATGAAGAGTGGGGGGATGGTGGCAACACTGTCCCTGTTTTACTTGTGGGGACAGTGCCAGGGGTGTGGGAATGACTCGCCCGAGGCAGCCAGTGACTCCAGGACAGCTCGGAGAGCATGACCCAGGCCACGCTCCCGGTGACTTACACACCGTGAAAGGAGAGCCGGTTATTATCTGCATACTGACGCCAAAGGACACACTGGGTTTTCATAGAGAGACATAATCAATAACAACTATGGCCCACTTTGATCACTATCTTTCTGCAAGCTGCCTTCAGTGTCCTGCTGCCCACTGCCCGCATCTGGGCGGGATGAAGGAGCCCCACATTGTCTCCTTTGAGCACTCAGTTCCAGGGCTCTTTAGGATCCAGCCGGATGAAAAGAGCTATTTGAATGTAAATTAATTGCCATTTCAATTCTGTTTTTCTGCTTTTTGGCAGAGGAGATAACTTCAACCTTGTCACAGAGAACAAAACCACTAAAAGTGAACTTGTCAGTTCGATCTCTTCATATAATTATATTCTGAGGATTCAGACAGCTGGGTGGTTTCTGCATTATTTCCCCCCTGAGGAGGATTGCTCCCATCTTCCAAGCACACGCAGACTGTGTGTGCCAGGGAGAACCAAGTCAGCCTCCTCCTGCTCACGTAGGTGCTGAGCTCACCAGATCTGCTGGTTCCCTCCTGGGTTTGCTGGGACACAAGCTGGGTCGTGTCTGCAGCTGGTGGCCACCCTGCTCCGTGAGCCAGCAGGACTTCCCGGAGGGGAGCCCCCGATGGAGACTGAACAGATTTAGCTGGGCATGGAAAAACATCGTCTTAAGCTGCAGGTGTAAGGGGGTGTGATTTACAGACTGGTGAGATGAAAAGCAACCAGAAGAGTCTGCAGAAGCAGGTACCAGGGCCTGCCACCGAGGCTGCTGGGCTGGTGTCCGTGCTGCTCCGTCCGCGCATCCGCAGCTGCCAGTGGGGTGACGGCTCTTGCACCATCTGCCACCCCTCTGACACGGCACCACGTCGAGCCTCATGGCACTTCTGACCTTGGCCTGTTGTAATTCAGACACGTGCCCGTGGCTCCGGAGGAGGACAGCGCTGGACCAGCCCTTACTTCTCCTGTGTGAAACCACAGGAGGGATTTCGGTGGGCAGGGGGAGTGCCAAGGCCATGCCAGGCAGGAGCTGGACGCGAGCATGGCTTCGCTTGGTAGCTGCCCACTACTTGGTGCAGGCAGAGCGGGGACGCGCCTCAAGAGCTGTTCTGTGAAAGAGGGGAGGCTGGTGCCAGGGACCAGGCACCGCACGGTCGAGCTGCGGTGTCTGCACAAAACCTTTTCACGCCTCTTCCCATCACGGCTGCTGCTATCAGATGTTTTTGTCTCTGCTGCAGTCAGCAATCTCGGGCAGTGGTTAAGTTGTGTGTCATGCTTTTAAGCCGCATGGAAAACAAACTGTGTCAGCCCTTGGCATGCCCGGTCATGACGCTCTGCCTCAGCACCGCCGTTCTCAGAAGTGGCTGTTTACCGTGCAGGGAGGAAACCTGCGTCCCGCTCCCTCCTCCTGCTGCTCCCCAGCCTTCTCCCTGCTCATTTAGTGTCCTCTCTGAGTTGGGAAGGGGAGCAGCGCAGATGCTGCCCGTCACCCAGCGCTGCCAGCTCTGCCTACGGACATGGGGCTGGGGGCTCTGCAAGCTGGGACGGTGCTGGTGGCAGGGAGGATGATGAGGGATGGTGCTGGTCACCCTGCAGGAACCAGGTCTGCTGAAGGTGGGTGTTTGGGCTGTGTCCCTGTCACCACTCAAAGCTTCCATGGCCCTGTGCTTTCTGACTGCCCAACAACCCAGGATTTCGTTTTCATATTATTTCAGGGAAGTGCTTAATCAGTGACAGTACATCTCTCTGGGCAACCTGCACCACCATCTTTATATTAAAGAACTTTTTCCTAATGTCCAACCTAAATCTACCCTTTTCTAGCTTAAAACCATTGCTCCTTGTCC
>JAVSBS010013301.1:0-29704 GCA_033124195.1 Coracias cyanogaster
ATCCCTGGCACCATTGCAGGTGAGGTTGGCCGGGGCTCTGAGCAACCTGCTCTAGTTGCAGATGTCCCTGCTCGGTGGAGGGGGTTGGACTAGATGAAATTTAAGGTCACAACGATCAATGTCCTGAATGTGGTCTGCTTGCTGGAGCACCCAAATCTCCAGTGCTGGGGCTGGCTGGCATCCTCCCAACAACAAGGGGCTGTGGGGTCCATCCCTCCTCTCCTGCCACCCCTGAACTCCCCTTCCCTGCCCCAGATGAGGCTGAAGCCCCTGCAGCTATTTTCTGCTCCTCCCACTCCACTGCCCCTCAACACCAGCCCCACCAAGGAGCTGCTCCCCCTTCACCTCCTGCTGCAGCCCCACCACTGGAGTGTCAGCAGGACAAGGCCAGTGACAGGAACGTCCCCATGAGCGTGAGCAGCTTTATTGGGACTTGAGTGAGCAGAGCCCAGAGCCGGTGGTGCTCCCGAGCTGTGCCTTGCTGTCATGCAGGGGGGCTGGCAGCCGTCATCTACACCGACACACTGCAGACGCTCATCATGGTCCTCGGAGCCATTGTGCTGGCGGTGAAAGGTAAGAGCTGGGTCAGCAAGGATCCTCCTTCCAGGGGGATCTTCTTTCCCCACTTGGGTGGGGAGAAATAAATAAAAAGACTTAGTCTGAGCAATTAGGTGGCCAAGATGCCCTGCAGGTCTTTGGCCCACAGCAATCACCCAAAGAAAGTCCATGCCACTGTGCTTCCCCTGTGTGCTGTTCCTCTGGGTGAAGGTGCCATGAAGCATCCTCCTGGTCCTCCAGCACTGGTGACCTTCCCATGGTCATCGCTGCTCCACATGTTTCCCTCTAGTCCCTGTGCTCCAAGAGACTGATCAAGCATTTGACAGTGAAGCAGCACTTCCAGTTATGCTCCAGGAAACTTCCAGTGATGTTGTGGTGGGGTCTTCAGACAGGATCCCACTGCACAGGGACGTGCTTGGCAGAAGGTGGTGTTGGTATGAGGCATCGCTGCAGGAGATTGCCTGGGGATGCAGAGCATGGTGCTGTGCCTCCCTCCTGGCTGGAGTGAGCTTGGTTCATCACCAGCCCCTTCTGAACACTCGGCACTGTTGTGTCTCTGTAGGGTTAGCCGCAGAGCACCCTTGTGAGGCTGGGAGCTTTCATCTGCCTTGTTCTGCCATCGGGGCTCTTGGCCCTCAGGAGCAGGAGGTAAAAAGTCAGGTCCCATCTTCAAAGCCAGGTGTTTAACTACAGAGGCCAGTTTCCAGAGGCGCTCCTCAGATGATTTCCACCATCTCCGGGAGAAGTTTGCCTAGGCGGGCAGGTAGGAAAGGCTTTGACCCAAGGCCACGCGGGAGCTCTGCTGTGGAGGTGGGAGCAGCTCCAGACCTGCAGTCAGGTCCCACAGCTGCTCCCCTGTGCAAAAGCAGAGCTTGCTCCTGGGCAAGGTCTGTACGCAGCAAGATGTATTTACAAAAACCAAATGAAAGGACAGATACTTCCTGGAGAAGTGACAATAATACTAATTACCCCAGCAGAAGCAAGGAGCCGCCCCGGGCAGAGGAGAACGTTGCCTGTCCAAGCAGATCTGAGCGGTGGCCCCAGCCGTTGCATTAGACAACGTGCTTGGATGATGCTGATTGTTGTCTGAAGGTGTAGTTGGCCATGGGGCTCTCTGAGGCTTGGGTCTGGTGAGTGTGGCTGGGTGCAGCAGCGCAGAGGAGAGTAGGAGAGCAGGGAGGCAAGGCTTGGAAAAGCCCCTCTGGCAACTGCAGAGCCCAGCTTTTTTTTAGCTTTGCCAACCTGGAAGCGTGGGATGGTGTGTGCAGGGAGGTCAGGGAGCTTGGGAGAGGGACTGATCCAGGGGAGCCAAAAGACAAGCTGCTGGTCACACAGGTTTTTAACTCTGGTCTCAGGAGACCTCGGGACCTGGAGGCTGGTTTTCTCCAGCTCTGGACAAGCTCATCTAATAAAGGGTAGTTGCCGTGTTTTACCTTGTTCATATCTTCAGATGGTGACTGCTGCAGCAGTGATGCCAACACTCATCTGCTAAGCTGTGACCGCTCTTGCTGGCTCTGCCCGGACCATTGTCCTGCCCAGGCCATTGCCTCCCTTCCTGCTGCTGCTGAAGGGATGAAAACACACCTTGCTTTGGCCCTGAGGTTGCACCTCCTGAGGGAGAGCAGGAGGGCTGAGCAAATCCCCTCCAGCCTGAGGCTGGGCAGAGCAATCTTGAGTTGGGACAACAAGCAGGCGCAGACTGAGGGGGTTGTGGACAAGTCCCTTGGTTTCACAGAGACCTCGGTGGCTATTTCAGTGCATGGTGGTGCTGGTGATGGCTCTGAGCAGCTCCAGCACCACGGCTAAGAGAGACCATGCCATCCCACACCCCACCTGGCATTCACCGCGGGGGTGCTGCAGCCCAGCATCTGCAGGCTGAGCTCCCGCTGCCCTCGGGATTTTGCCCCGCTCTTCCATCTGGGCAGGCGTAGGTGTCGTGACTTGCCGGCGAACACCTTTGGGAAGGGAGCAGGCCCGCACCCCCGGGCACAAATCTCTGCTTTCAGCGCTCGCGCTCTGCCTCCGGAGAGTCTTTGTTGGTGCCCAACGCCCATGTAAAGCTTGGGAGCAGCTGGTGCCTGGATAAACCCAGCACTGGAGCGGGGCCAGGGCTGCTTGCACCAGAGCTGGAGGAGGTTACAAGTGCTGAATGCCCGTGAAATACGAGGGGCTGGTTTGCAAAGCCTGGGGCATGGTGGGTGATGCCTCTTTGCAAACTCCTCAAAAGTCTCAGGTGAGGGGGATGCCCTGGGATGAGGATAGGGCTGCAAGGAGAGGGCTGTCCTTGGGCAGGAGGGGACAATGGAGCAGGACAGGGTGTCTTGGAAATTGGGATGTGCTCAGGCTGGCATTTGGTGACCCCAGCGTCCAGCAGCTGATGCCTGAGGGATTTGCTCTTGGTCTAAAGACGGCAGGGCTTATAGGCGTGGTCCTGTTCTGACCCTGTGATGCCACGTTGGAGGGGGCAAGCTGAGGGTCTGGACTACATCCCATGGGTGAGGGCAGAAGGGATGCAGGATGCAACAGCTGGACCAGATGGGGGAAAAGCCACCAAGAGATGCTCAGGGGTTTTGCTTTGTGTCTCCCTCCATAAGACCCATGGAGGCCCCAGAGCCTCCTCTCTTTTCCAGAGCTTCAGCAGCTGCCATGGGTATGGGGGTGCCAGCGCACCTCCCTGCTTATCTCCTCCACGGCTGCTGTATGGGTGGCCATGGCACACAGGGGGAGCGAGGCGGGTGCCTCCCATCCCTCCCTCCTCCAAAAAGTCATGCCTCTGGCTCCAAAATTCTCCTGTTGGAGGTACCAGGGGAGCTGTAAGGAGCATTCAGCCCATGCCCCCCAGGAGCAGGGATGGTTGGCAGCTGCTGCGAGGGGCTGGCGGCTGCGGTGCAGGCAGGAGGAGCACCAAGGCAGCTGCCAAGGGCTCAGAGCCTCGCTTGCTAGGGCTTGCTCATGGCATGTTCTCAGTGGGGCTCAGCCTGAGACCCAGACCTTGGATCCCATTTCCTAGGAAAAAACATAGTGAAAAGGGTTTGGTTTTGTTTTTGTTTTCAGTGGTTACTGGAGGTTTGGGGGTGGAGCTGCATGTGGGGTGCTGGCGAAATGCTCAGAGGGGTAGGAAACGTTTGGCCGGACACTTGTGCCAAGGCACCTTGAGCTGTAGCATATCAAGTCCAAGGCTACCTAATCCTGCATTCGAATGGTCCTAGGCGAGTTTCCCCTGCTCTGGGACTGGAGAGCTTTAATGAACAGGTTGCTTTTACAGTACGAGGTCAAAAGAGGTGGGTCCTTTGAGGAGCCTTTGTCCCAGGACATGGGTCACCCTCCAAAGGGAGGGTGGCCTGTGATGGGACCTGCTGTGCAAAATGTTAATAGAAGAGTCTCTTAAATAACTAGAAGAAAACACGATCACGAACGAGGCCTCCCTCTCTGGGCAGCACTTCTGAGCTAACGAGTTGACGAACGCTTTGCCAGCTGATCTCAGAGGCCACCGGGTTTTGCTCGACTCTGACCAGCCTCTTCCAATGCTGCTTTCCAGCTTTTAATGAGATCGGAGGTTACCCCAACCTGGAAGAGGCCTATTTAAAAGCCGTGCCATCCAAGATCGTTCCCAACACAACCTGCCACCTGCCCAGAGTGGATGCAATGCACCTCTTCCGAGACCCAGTCTCTGGAGATCTGCCCTGGACCGGGATGACTTTTGGGCTGTCCATCATGGCCACATGGTACTGGTGCACTGACCAGGTAAATGTAAACAAGATTCCCCTGCCCCATGTAACATGGCGTTGCCTGGGGTCCAGGCACGCTCTACCACCACTCGCGCCCTGGAAGTCCACCCACATCAGTGCCTAGTGGTCCTTCTCACCGGTGGTCTCAGGGGACTTCTTTTTAGAGTCAATGGAAGCACCTGGGGCTCCCGCAACCCTGTTCTTGAGGTGCTTGGACTGGGACAGTTTGGAGAGCGGGATGCCAAGGGGTGTCCTCATCTCCTCGGTTGTCTTCTGGCTTTCTGGCAGGGAGGTTAAGCGTTTGTTTGATGCTCTGGGGTGGCTTGGTGAGAGGTGGCTGGGCTGTGTGGGCTTGTTGGGGCTGAAGGCTTTGCTTTGCCAGTATGGCTGGCTGCCTGCAATGGTCTTTTTGGGCTCGGCTCCATCCCCTCTGTATTTGGTGGCCCCAGAAGGTTTCTCGTGAGTTGGGGAGCAGGAGACCTCTTTGCCTTGTTCTCTGCCTGCAGGGTTCCTGGGTCGGTAGCGATAGATGTGCGTCCCCTGTTTGTTAGAGAGCAGAGAAAGAAAGAGATGAGCTATGGTTGTTGTGAGGACATTATTCCCCTGCATGGACCCCCCTTCATGTGTCTGTGCTGTGGACTTGGTCCTCATGGACAAATCCCTCTGGCACTTGATGTGCTCCTGTGCCCAAATTCTTCTGAGATGTGTGGCAGCTCAAATCTTCCTCAAGTCTTAACCATTGCTGCTCCTCTGACTTCTTGCTCTGGCAACACACACTGTCCTGCACATCACCGTGTCTCAGCAGCCACTTCCCGAGCAGCCTCAGCAACCCAGAGGCTGTCACAAGCCTGTCACTGCTGCCCGGAGATCCAGGACCAAGGATGTCAGCAAGCCTCTCAACACCACCTCTCCAGCAGCACCCTCAACACCCATCTTAATCATCTAAGCACTCATTTCAGACCCAAAGAGTATTCAGTCACCCAGACCCAACCTGTGGGATTAGGTGGCTACCAAGATTAGATTAAAGGATGGAGGGTTGGGAGACGAGGTAGGATCAGGAGGCGACAGTGATCTGCAACACTGCTGCGGGGGTGGCTCTGATTAGCTGGGTTGAGAGACACATTTGGATCGGCTCTGAGCACCATTAATCTTAATTTGGACTGGGTAAAGCCTTAACGCATGGCTGTGGTCACCAGATATTTATCTTCCTCTTTGGGTGTGCCTGCGCCGCAATCCGGAGGCGTGATGATTGCACCCCGTGCAGACGTACCCAGGTGAGATTGTATCTAGTGAGCGCAGGTGCTGGTGGCAGGACGAGCTGGTGCTGGGAGGCTGCAGAGCTGGCTGCACAGACCTGCCCTGCCTCTGCCGCGACCCTCACTGTGCCACCAGCACCTCATCTCCACCGTCCTGGTGGCATCGTCTCGGTGTTCAGTCATTTAGTCCCAAGATCTCTAGAGCCTCTCTGGTCCTTGAGCAGACATCTCCTGCTTGGACCAGGAGGGCTGCATTGGTTTAGCTTAGGTCCTGCTAGATTAACTGAACTAGATTGCTTAAAATCAGCACTAGGGTCTGAGATGTCTTCAGGTGGGAAGGACTAAGGGTGATTTAGCACCTCTCCCTTCGAGGTCATCCTGTGCTTCATGTGATACACATGGTGCCTGCGCTGGGTGGTAGGTCCTGTGGCTCCTGACATGCTCTGGCTCTTGGGCAGAAGTTAAACCATGGCTTCCCCGAGCATCTCACCCCAGCAACTGTACCTCATCCCTCCTGCCCACCAGTGCTTGCTCAGGAGAGGCTGAATCCTGCTGGGTGCTGAGCACTTCTCTGTAAGCTTTGGGGTGAATCTGAGCTCTTATAAAGTCAGCCTTTCCTGCAGATGTTGCCTATTTAAGAGAGATTGCCTCAAAGCCCAAGGGCTGGCTGTGTTCTGAATGGACGTGGCTTGGCCAGAGCTTTGAGGTGTAATGGTTTGAGCAGTGTGGGTGGTGGAGTTGTCATAGGAGGAGGCTGGACGTGGTGTTCACTTCATTGTGGGCACTCTTTGGGGAGGACACTGAATAGAAGGGGCAAGAGGGGAGGGAGTGGTGGTGGGGAATGGTTGATACTGGCAGGAGGACACACTGCTGTGGTTGACTGGGCTTCTGTGGTGCTATGGCATAACACCAACCCGTTGCTGGTACGGAGAGAAACCCAGCCCATGGGTTGGGTACATATCTATGCTGTGTTTGGGCCCAACGCCTAATGGCTCCAGAGTTTGGAGATGCTTGGGATGCAGTTTGGCAAGGAGGCTGATGTGGAATAGGAAACGTTGGTGGCTGCTCAGCCCCCCTGCCTGGTTCTCCCACAGGTCATTGTCCAACGGTCACTCTCTGCTAAGAGCCTGAGTCACGCCAAGGCCGGCTCCATCTTGGCCAGCTACCTGAAGATGCTGCCCTTGTTCATTATCATCATGCCAGGGATGATCAGCAGGGTCCTGTACCCAGGTAAGGACCTCGCCACATGGATGAAGAGCTGGCAGGGAGGGATTTTGCCTGTCATTAAGTGATGAACGGGAGGGGGGCTTGTCTGGAAACCTCTTCTCTGCACAGACCTGGGGGGTCTGCAGTGGGGAGAGGGACAGGAGAGGACCTCTCCATGTGATGGAAAACATGATGTTTGCCCCGAGCAAGCCTCTGCCTGCGTTTTGGGCTACGGACCAGCACTGGAGAAATGGGAACCCAGAGTTAAAACGTTTGGTGGGGTTTGATGGTGATTCCTGTTGGTTTCTAGAGAGTTAATCAAGGATTGCTTTGGAGAGAAGCACACACGGGAGAAGCTATTCTCTGCGCCTCTCCACCAGCTGAGCGCTGGCTTTCCTAACCCCGGTGCCGAGTTAATTATCTGTCTTTCATCAAAGGGCCAGAACAAGTTATTGCAGGAGCGCCAAGGTACCTGGGCGCTCTGAGCAAGGTGGCAACCAGGACCTGGGTCACAGAGCATCAAAGGGGCTCAGTGCTCCTCGCCCTGCGCAGCTCTGCAGGGATGTTTGATGTGCATGGATTAAAACCTTGCTCTGAGCTCTGTGTCACTGGCTGGGAAGGGAGAAGCAAGTGGACTCCGGGCTAATACATTTAATTCTCTGTAAGTACAGATTAGATGCTCATCTTGGGTAACCTCAGGTGGCTTCAGCGATTTGAGCTGCTGATTTAGCCCCTGGGGAGTTCAAATGCCCCAAAAAACCAGCAGGGTGGGGAACCTTGAGAAACCAAAACACTTGGTAGTGGTGCAAGAGGCTGGGTGGAAACAAGTGCTTGACACTTGAGTGGATGGGATGATGCTCCTGAAGTGGTGGAGATGCTGGCATGTGCCCCATGGGGTGACAAGGTCTGGCGTCACTTCATGGATCAGCCATGAAGCTGCTGACTGCAATGCTCGCCCGCAGAGGTTGCCATCCCTGTTTCTCTGCTGTCTTCCTCTGCCTAATTATGTGTCCGAGTGCTTTTACTTGGATGCTAATCACCTTGGCAAGGAGCTAGAAAACAAGGCTGAGGAGGACACGCCTATGCGCACAGTCTGCCCCTGGCTGGGCATGATGCCACAGCTAGTGGGCTGTGGGATGGAGCCTGATGCCATGGAATAATCATTAATTCCCCAAAACCTCCCCTTTACCAGCTGTTCCCACTGAACCCACAAGAGCTGTGGCATGGCCACCACCTTCCTGACCAAGAGCACCTCTTGGGTGACTCCTACCCTTGCCGCGTTATTCTCCCATGTGGGATGTCTGATCTCAGCATCTAGAACGCGACACCAAAGCTAAGGGTGACACCACGCCTGGGCTGAGCTGGCTGGGTCACCTCTAGGTTTGCAGCTTTTGTAGGGTGGAGAAACATAGGGAGGGTTATAGCAAGAAGTCCTACCTGTGTGGCACTGCTAGGGTAGGAGCTGTTGCCATCCAGGATGGTGCGGGGCAGCACACACCTAATCTCCACAGCGTTGCTCCTCCTCTTTGTCATATCCTCCAGGCGGATGTGCTTCAGGGATGGGAGGCTCCCCAGGGGGCTGATAAAGGTGCCCCGGCTGATGTGAGGGTCACTGAGCTTCCTCTGCACGGGAAGGATCTCCCCGTTGTGGGTGACATCTGAGTTGGTTCGCCGGAGTGGCCCGTAGCGATCCCTCACCTCAAAGTACTCGTCTGAGATGGAGGAGGCGTTGGAGCGGCGGTAGCTGTGGTCAGCAGAGCTGCTGGAGTAGCTCTCCTGGTCACTGAGAGTGATGTACTCCTCTTCCTCCTCCTCCTCCTCTTCTCCCAGCCCATTGTGGGCACAGGGAGGCCCTTTATCCTCTTGTGGCCCTGCCATGGGCCAGTCTGGCTGGAGATGGCAAGTCTCCATTGAAGCTCCATTGGGGTTTTCCTCTGGTTCCTGCTTTGCACCCGTGTGGTTGGCTGGCAGTGGTTGTGTGTCACTCTCTAGGGCAGCGCCGCTGTCACAGGGCGTAATGACTTTGGTCACAAGGACGCCAACAGGGATGGTCCTTGGCTTGGGAACTGGGGGCTTGATGTCCTCCAGTGTCTCCTCCGGTGGCTTCAAGCAGTGGCCCAATGGTGAAGCAGCAAACATTCCTGCTTGCTTTGTTGTCCAGCTGGTGCCTTCAATGGGGCTGGTAGCAGGGGCTGCAGGAGCTTCCATGGGAGTCTGTGGGGTCTGTCTTTGGCAGGGAAGCACCAGAGGCAGCAGTTGGTCTGAGTGTTTCTTGATTTCCATCTCCCTGTTCTTCAGCATTTGCCGGTGCTGGGCACTAGCCTGGGAGACATCGCAGACTTTGATGCGGTTCATCTGCGAGAGCTTCACATTCTTTATCTTGGGGTCAATAATGTTGATGTAGCCCAAGACTTCGCTCCCGGGCTCAGGGTCGGGCTCGACCCAGGTGGGCAGATAGTCAAACATGTTGGCTTTCTCCAGGTTCAGGAGGCCAGGGTGGATGAGCAGGGAGAGGTCTGCCACGTCGCCGTGCCTGTCACCCGCCTGGCCCTCGGGCAGGACTTTGCCTTTGTTGTCGGTCTTCTGGTTTTTGTCGTGGTTCTCAGATGAAGTCTTGCTGATCTGGTCGGCGCTCTTGGCCTTCACCAGGGCGTATTTAGGGTTTATCAGCTTCTTCACCACGGCGTTGGCGGGGGTCACCGGCACGACGGAGGGCAGTGTTACAGGCTCAGGTTCAGGCTCTTCACCCATGGAGATGGACTTGAGGCTCACTCCCTTGGACATGAGGTAGAGCTCCTGGAACTGCTTGTCGAAAGCCTCCACCACTTGGCCCGAGAGGACTGTGATGACGTTTCGGTCCGTCCTTGCCGCAGACCAGGTGAAGCTGGAACAGAAACACGTTGGAAACTCTCTGAGCGCTTGCTGGTAAATAACACGCCTCGGCCCAGCCCTGGCTTTCCCTGGGGGATTGATGGTACTAGCAGGGACATGATCTCCCTGTAAACATTAATAATAATGAGATCGAAGAAGCAGCTCTCATCTCAAATTAGAATGAAGGGTTGGAGTCTTGAGCACACTGGAACCTGGAGTGAAACTCAAAGGTACTTTCTGTGGGCCAGTTTTTCACTCTAGTGTTGGCTGCTTTTCCTTTCTCAGTTTGAGTTAAGAAAAACTACTCATAAACGGGTGTGGTTTTTGTTGTGGCCAGAAAGTAGGAAATATTTGAGTTCTGTCCTTATGAACCTTGTCTTTTAGAGCTGAAAAGCTTTCTGAGACTGCCCTGGTTCTACCCAAGTAAGTTTTCATTTGGACAAATTGGAAAATCCTTTGGGTAGGAAACGTTTAACTGGAAAAGCCCAGGTCAGCATGAGAACTCAAACTGGCTGCGGTTTGGTGCTTTTGTCCTTCTTTGTGCTCATCACATCCACTGGCAGAAGCACTTGGTGTGTCCCACCACCTCTGAGAAGGAGGGGTATCCTAGACCTGGCCGTGGGGTTGTGGGGACCCCTTGGGTCCCACTCCAAATCTCAGGCTGGCCTTGCAAAATTATCTAGTTTAGGAGGAAAGGAGCAAGTCTGGGACAGGGCCTGGGCTGAGCAGGGACCAGGACTGGGACCATGTGGGTCCGTGTCAGTCCTTTGACTAAAGCCTCCATGGGGTGGGCAAGAGGACGCGCCGGTGATTACCTGTAGGATCCACACATGGCCCGATCCCCGTCCACAAACATGAACTTCTGGGCCAAAGCTCCTTTGAACTTGGTGGCTGAGCGTGTGAAAAACTCTGTCCCCCCAGTGCTTCGGACTCGCAGGTTCTGCAAATCAAAGGCAGAGATGTGAGCAGGAGCAAAGGGCTGGTCTTCAGAGCATTGTTCACCCCTCCATCGATGCCTCTGTACATGCTCCACAGCCCCTCCGGGGAGTAGGGAACGTTCTTCATGGCCAGCTCAGAGGAGGCTGTAGCGTCGGGATGATAAAATAACTTGCCCAAGGTCACACAGCAAACCATGGACTTGTCTTCACGAATTTCCCACTTTGTCCATGTGTTGGGCAGTGTTTTCTACCTCTTGAACTTGGTGCTACCTGCATCTGTGGGCGAGCAGCATGTGATAGAGCTGCCAGATGCTTCCCATCTCCTGCAATCTATGCAAATACCACCATGAGAGAGGTTCACCTCCTCCTCAGCAGGAGATGGACAAGGGGTTTTAGCAGGGGGTGGTGACCCCAGGACAGCACATGTGAACCCGGTAGCAGTGGGCTTGTCCTCCACCAGGCTCTCCCCTTGCTGTGCTCCTAAATCTGAGTGTCTAGCCCTGTTTTTAGGGGTGGGTGAGGAAAACAAGACAGTGAGGCAATATCTTTTCACCTCCGGGAAACGAAACTTGGGGACGCGGCTGGGGAATGGAGTATCCTCCCCCAGGGAAGCTGGGGCACGGAGGGTTTTGTCTTCAGAGATAAAGAGAAAATGTTTTTTTTTTATCTTCAGTCTGGCTCCTGCCTCTGTGCAGCTCTGTGGAGGGCAACAGCCCATTTTTGCAGCTGAGCAGATAACATCTTTCACTGCGAATGGTCTCCCCTTGGGTGGGGAGAAAATATTTTCTTATGAAAGCACCTGCATTCCTCCTGTTCCCACGGGATGCTGGTAATGGCATTGCTGAAGACACTGTGTCATCCCTAGGTCATGCCTCCGTGGTTGGTTTCTCTGTACTGTTGGTTTTTTGCTGTTTCTTTTTTTTTGTAAAAAAAAAAAAAGAAAAAAGAGCACCAAAAGTATTTGTCTTCCCCACCTCCAGCCTTCTTCATCTGCTTCCCTGGGGTCTCCTCTCTCCCTGTAGACCACGACCTGGCACAGCCCTAAGCCTGGGTGCAAGGTGAGGTGGTCACCTCTGCTCCCTATCTCTGGCAGCGGGGACATTGATTCAACGCTGGTTTTAGCGTGGTGCAAAAGCAAAGGCTTTCCAGGTTTCTAGGGAAGTTTTACACACTGATGGGAGGGGGTTTTTGGTGCATTTGATTTCTATTTTCTGGAGTCACCATCCCTGGAGGTGTTAAAAAAATGAGTAGATGTGGTGCTCTGGGACATGGTCTAGTGGTCAGGGAGATGTTGGATGAAGGCTGGACTTGATGATCCTAGTGGTATCGTCCAGCCAAAATGATTCTGTGATTCTCTGATTTTTCTAGCATTTGCCTTTTTGCCTGGTGTGGCCGGGGGGAAAGGGTGCTGAGCACCCCAGTGCCTGGCAGCGGGCAGTGCTGGGGGTGCTGGCGATGGCAAGCAGGTTGGAATGGCCGTTCCCACCCTTGTCCTGTGTTGTCCCTACACGTGAGGCTGTGGCGAGAGCGGTAGCGCCCAGGACCCACACCGGCTGGTTCCTGGGTACCACTCAAGGCTGATCCCTCTGCCCATTGCCAGCCTGGGCGTCCCCGGCTCGCAGCTCTCCCAGGGCGTCGATCTGTCCCACTCAGAGCCCAACCTTTGCACCAAGCAGCCGCGGGTTTTTCTCAGGGTAACACCCAGGGGAACAACAAAGCTCCCCAGAAGCAAGGTTGCCGATTGCCTTTCCCTTCCTCCTCGCTCCCGGCGTATCGCGTCGCTGCTGTTAAGTCAGATCTGTTTATTTAATCTCTCGCAAAACAAGCGCGCAGCAAGCGAGTGCCCAGCGCCATGGCTGGCTGCCGAGCCCAGGACGGGTGAATCACTCCCCAGGCACTCGCCCTTGCTCAACGAAGCGCCCGCCTTGCCCAAGCTGGCTTGCTAATTGCGAAGCGCGGAAGGCACCGAGATAACGACCTTTGTTTCGTGAGCATCTCCTGGCTTACGAAGCAGCTCCCAGACGCTGCCCTAGTTTCCTCACAGCCCCGCTGCATCCCCTGCCAGCAAATGGGCTGCAATATGTGACAAATCCCAACTTCTAGACGTTTGCCGAGCTCTGCAGATGTTCTCCTGCTTTTCCGGTCCTGCCACCGGGCTGCTAATGCATTAAAACACCGGTGTGCGTCAGCTCTGGCTTTTCTGGTCTCGGAGCAGCAGCAGTCTGCAGGATCCCAGACTCTCCGCAGAGTTTGGACGCGGGGAAAAAGCTCAGCTGAGCCTGCTTTAATTGTTGTGAGCAGCAATTAAGCAGGGCCGGCGGGCTCGGTGGCTGGGAAGGCGTCGAGGCTTGGCCGGCTGCTGCGTTCGGCTCCCCAGGGGTTGGGGTCCCTGAGCCCCTGCCATGTCCTGGCCCCGCTCCGGCCCGGTGTCAGGGTGTCGTGGCTCCTCCGTGTTCCTGCTCAGCCGGGGATTCGCCCTCACTGTAAGCAAATTCGGCGAGCTTGCCCAGGCATGGGCCTCCCCGCCAGCCATTTGGCAGCCAGCGTGCGCGGCCAGGTGACGTCAGGCGCAGAAACATCCCTTTTCTGCCAAGCAACAGGCGAGGCCAGCGGCTCGCAGCTGGTGGGGTGGCTGCAAGCCCCGAAGTGAAACCGTGGGGCTGCTCTGGTGTGTTTGCATCCCACGCCAGCAATGGGAGCGTTGTGCCTGGGGGAGAGCCCGGGACTCTGTCCCGCAGCTGGAGCAAGGGTCCCCCCTCTCTGCTGCTCCTGAGGCTGATATAACCCCCTGACACCTTCTCTGCCCGTCTGTCTTCCTCTGCCTTTGCACAAGCACGGTGCTGAGCAACCTTTCTCTGTACACACAGGGACGTGTCAGGGGTTCAGGGTGCTTTGAGCCGGGGAGTGAGCCCTGGTCCTGCCAGGCATCCCCCACACTGCTTTATCTTCATAGAATGGCTTGGCTTGGAAGGAACCTCAAAGATCACCTCATTCCAACCCCCTTGCCATGGCAGGGACACCTTCCACTAGACCAGGTTGCTCAAAGCCCCATCCAACCTGGCTTTGAACACCTCCTAGGATGAAGCATCCACAACATCCCTGGGCAACCTGTGGCAGCGTCTCACCATCGTTTCAAACAGAATTCACGCACAGGAGCAATGTCCTGTGCAGCCACCAGCACCTCCATGGCCGGGTGAACATGGTGTGTGTGGGAAGATGGCTCCCAGGGGTGTGCTGCCTGGTGAGGGCATCCTTGGCAGCTGCCGGGGCCGCGGGCAGTGTGGGTGCCTCCCTGCTCCGCTCCGGGCCCCATGCTGGGGCGGAGGCTCCAGAAAAGGGGAAAATCAAGTTTTTTAATTCCAGCCTCTGACCTGCTGGAAAGCCCAAAAGCGAGAGAACCGGCCAGTGGTTGCTCCTGCTCGTCCTGCCCCTGGGGCAGGAGCAGGCATGGGGCTGGTGACAGCCTGGATCTGTCCTTGCACAGCATCTGCCTCTTGCACCTTCTTTCTGGCCAGCTTGTTCCCCAGGAGGAGCTGAGCACATAGGTTTGCCCTGGGCTTTGCAGCACCCTGCTTGATTTGTGCCTGTTGTTGTGGGGCCACAGCTCCCTGAACACCTCTCTGCCCCAAAGCCGGCTCTGCCTGGGTACCAGCAGCCCCCTCAGTGTTCTGCATCCAGCTTTGCTGGGTTAAATTCCATGTCTCCATCCCTCATCCATTCCTCTTCATCCTGATGCTCCTGGATTTGGGCATCGCCTTCAGCTTTGGCTACAGGAAAAATGGACTCAAGTCATCTAGCACTACCCAAAGTCTGGGGGTTGCAATCCCACCAAAAGTTCTGATTATCTCCCTGCATTGGAGGAGGTTACCCAGCCCCAGACCCTTCGGGCAATCCTCACCTTCAAGTGTCCGGCATGCATCTGGGCTCGCTCGCACATCTGAAGGAAGTGCTTCACATTGGTCTCATCTAAAATGATGTAGACTCCCACTTTCCTCTTGAAGCCCGCATCTAGGAGGTCCTTGAAGATGTCTACATCGGTAAACATGTCCATGACCACCGCGATGACCTGGAGAGGGGAGAAGAGAGATGAATATGGGTAGCATGGGTGAGTGACAGTGGGTTGCCAGTGCTCGTTTTGTGAGAAGCAAAGCAATGTGCTTTCTCTCTAGCAGGTTGGGATTTGGTGTGGAGGAGCCCAGGCTTCCCTTCCAGGTCTGGCCAGCCTGAGGGTGGAAAGCAGGAACCCTCAGTCTTATTCCTCTGCTGTCACTATAGGAAGTTTGGTTTCTGGTGGCGGCCTGTAGCATAATATAGAATCATAGACTGGGTTGGAAGGGACCTTTAAAGGTCATTTAGTCCAACCCCCCTACAGGGAGCAGGGACATCTGCAACTAGAGCAGGTTGCTCAGAGCCCCGGCCAACCTCCCCTGCAATGGTGCCAGGGATGGGGCAGCCACCACCTCTCTGGGCAGCTTGTTCCAGTGTTTCACCCCCTTGACAGTAAAGGATTTCTTCATTCTATCTAGTCTAAACTTAGAAAATGATTTCTGAGGGTGAATCTAATTTTCTTGCCTTTAACTCCAAAAATTTCAGCATCCCGTTTCTGGCCGAGAAGTGTAGTGTCCCATGGCCCCATCATGGGGAGCACCAGAAGGAAAACCTGCGATGCAATGACGTGTCTGTCTGTCTGAGTTCTGTGGGGTGTTTGGTCTCTGGGGTTGTCATGCACGCTTATATTGGGATAAATGGTACAAAAATAGCTAAAGGTGACTCTAAGCTTGGTAGAAAGTATCCGGATACCCCTGAGCTGCATTCAGGAGCTGAAATTACTTTTAATACCTTCTGAAATCAAGGTTTGGCACGAGATGATGAGGTTGCTTAAAAGCAACCAGGATTTTGCAGCTCCCAGTGCCTGGGACCAGCTGCTGTTCCAAGCAGTCATGTGGTTGGGTTCAAGGTCAGCTCTCCACTGTGAGGCCAAAGCAGAGCACTGGGGGCAGGCGGTGTTTCTGATCGGGGCTGCTGATGTCCCCCTTGGTCTTGCTACCCAGCCCTTGTGTGGCTGGGATCCTGCTGGGTGCTCAGGGTGCTGCTCTCTCCTTCCTCCCAGGCTGTACGGAAGCAGAGCAGAGCTGGGATGATGGTGCCAGTGCCCTGTGCAGTGACAATAGGGCTTGGCATGTGGCAGCGTCACCGTTCTTTGCAAGCCGGAGCTGCCTTTGTACCCAGGGTGTTTGCTGCTGTGCTGGGATTTTGCTGAGGTGGCTGCTTAAGCACCATAGTTCATTCCACACTCATGGATTTTGCCTTCCTGGAGATGGCATCACCCATTACCCAGAGAGGCTGTGGATGCTCCATCCCTGGAAGTGTTCAAGGCCAGGTTGGGTGGAGCTTTGAGCAACCTGGTCTAGTGGGAGGTGTCCCTGCCATGGCAGGGGGGCTGGAACTAGATGGTCTTTATGGTCCCTTCCAACTCAAGTAATTCTATGAATCTGTGACACAATGGTGAGCAGCAGTGGTGCGACGTGAGACACGTGCAGGCAAAGGGGCTGGAGGCAGCTGCCTGCAGCCCAGCTGAGCAGCTCGGAGCAGTCCCCAGTGTAGCAATGGGGCAACACGGCAGTGTCTGCCTCCCCTCATCCCACAACAGGCACGCAGGAAAGCGGTTTGTCAGCGGGGCATCAGCATGTCATCGTCCTGTGCTTGGAAACCCATGGGTACTCAATCTCTGTGGTTGTTGCTGGAAGGTGCCCTGGGTCAGAGGAAGATGGGTGCTCTTGGCACTTCACCCTTCCAGGAGAGCTCCACTGGCCATGGCATGTGGCCAAGCTGGGGAGGACACCAGTATGGGCGCGTGCACACCTTGGGGTGACACAGGGAGACCCCGAGATGCTCCTCCCTCAGGAGGGAAGGGACTGGGACAGGGCCGGGTGCTTGCACACCCGGCCACGTCCAGTCCAGGGCTCTCAAAGAACTGAGCTGCCTTTTAATTAGCTTTGTGCCACTGGAGATGGAGAGCTCTAATTAGGAGGAGGATGGTGCATTGTGACACTGCTGGCTCTTCCCTTCCTTTTCTGCAGGCGATGGGGCGAGGAGTGAGGCTGGGTGGGGAGCCCCAGCCTGCACCATCACTGGTACTGCCCCAACCTCCCCAACCCTGGCTGCACACGAGTGTTTTGGGAGATGCCAACAACTTGAGCAAGGGGGACTTCACGCTCTGCCACTTGCTTTTAACTGAACTCCCATTTATCCTCACCAGGCAGCCTCTCAACTGGCTTTGCCAGGAAAGGATCAATCCTCACTCCTTCCAGTGTGTTTTGCATAACCTCGTTGTCTTAGTGGGGAAACTGAGGCAAAAACCCAGGTGTCTGCTTTGCTTGTGCTGCCCAGCGAGGGCTCTGCTTGTCTCATCAATGAGGTAAAGCAGGATAGGATCAAAGCTGCTCTTAGAGCTCAGGGCTTGGCTTTTCCGTTTACAGCAAGGAGCTGGGGAGGAGCTGTGCTGTCTGCTGCAGGTCCCAGAGAGGGGCACCTGAGTTGGGATGGTGCCTCCTTGGCTCGAGGAGGTGGGTTTTGTGGCAGACGCTTTGTTCCTGTCTCTGACACCGATGCTCCCTGCGGCCATGGTCATGTCCCTTTGCCTGTGCGCCATATTTTCTCCAGGGGAAGTTGAGAGCTTATAAAATGGTGATGAGAATAGTGTCGACTTTTATTTTTGGAGGAAAAGGACATTTTTCCACTGCGGTCTCAGCATTCCCAAGGTCTTGGCTTGCTTTGAAGATGGGAAGGTGCTTTGCAGGGACGCAGGCAGGGCACGGTGCTGTTCTCCCTCCCACGGGGATGGATGGGGAGCAGGCAGTGCGCTGCAGGCAGTCGCCCAGGGCAGCTGGCTCGGGCAGGAGGGAGGCACCTCGGCTTTTACCCGCTTGCCCACATTTTCAACCCGATTCCTCCTGCTTGGCTGGTGCATCCTGTTGCTGCTCTGCGCTTCTGCTTCCCTCCCTGCGTCTTGCCTGCAGGGCAGGCTCGGCCTTGGTTTGTCACCGGGACCTGACGCCAGTGTGCCAACATGCTGCCCTGGTGTGAAATGGGCCAGGAGACCAAGGATGGTGCTGGCAGAGCTCCCAGTGTGGTGGCTGTCCTGGGACCACAGGGATGAAATCTGCTGCTGGGCTGCCCGTGCTGGAACCTCGGCTGGGACCTGTTGGGTCTACACCAAACCCAGGGTTTAATCTGCAAAGAATGGAGGTCTGTCTGCTCCGGAGAGGTGAAGTCCTGTGAGCTGTTTGCTTCCCAGAGTGGGGAATGGGAGGGTCTGGAGCAAACCGTGCTGTGCTGCTGCGGGGAGCGAGCGTGGCACCTTTGTACCTGCCACCTCTACCAGGGCAGCACTTCGTGCTGGGGAGGTCCCTGGCAGCAGAAGAGTGGCATCTTTTCCCAAAACTCCTTTGCTGCTGTGTCATCCCAGGAAGCTTCACCATCCATCTGGAAGGTGTGGAGAAGAGCAGCCCCAAGCCTACAGCCAGATGCTTCCTGCACCCAAGCAGGTGATGCTTTTCTTCCCCGGGTTCCAGGAGCTGCTGAGATCCATTGGATAAAGCAGATGGGCAGGTGCTAGGTCCCAAGACCCTGAGAAGCAGTGAGCGTTGGACTCCCTTGGACACCAGGCAAACAATGTTGGGATCCTTCCCAAGGGCTTTGATGAGCACGTAAACTGCAGGATCATGTTTTATAGAGGAAATTACAGCTCTTTATTAGCTCACTCTGAATCATCAGATAATGATTTTTGGGGCACATCACGTGGGCATTTAATAAATTAGGCAAGCACGAAGGCACAATTAGAGGCAGCGTGCTGGGCTGAGGGAGAGGTGGGACAAGTAACATTAATAATTGCTCTCCTCTGTCGCCCCTTTCATCCAGGAATGGCAGAAGGCTTTGTAAACAGTAATTAATAGGGCCTCCCAACCTTTGCTGGAAGTTGCTCAAGGTAATTATATCACCACAATCCCAACCTGGAACCTCAAGTGCAGAGAGGAGGTCAGGTTCACTGCTGTCTCAGGTGGCTTTTGACCAAGGTCAGTGTTTTCAGCCTGCTCTGGTTTCTGGTTAGATAAAGCCAACATCTAGAGAAGAGGAGAGGAGGGAGATCTTCCTCCCTACCCATCCTGTCAGCTTTGCAGCCCGAGGGGATCTGCATCAAGAGAGAGATGGCTGCGCCATGGCTGGACCTGGTGATGGTCTCTAGGGTGGTGCACCACCTCTGTTTGTTGGCCACAAAGATTGGGATTTGCTGGGAGAGCAGGGATCCTGCCTCTCTTCTCTCCCATTTATTCCCATAAAGAGGAGGGGATCATTTGCATCCCCTGCTCTGGCTTGCCTGGGTTTGCTTCTCTACAGAGCAAAGAGGAGGCTCTGAACTCAGCAGCTCTTGGCCTTGTTCCTGCAAGCAAGTAGGTTCATCTGCACCATCAAAGGGGCCTCACATCTCAGCTCTTGGCTTCCTCACCCCAGCTCTGAGCTACCCAGTGTCAGCAGCACTCATGTGGCCTCTGAACGTTCTTTGGCCAGGCTGTCAGATGAACTTTGCTCTTCTGGCCACGAGACAGCAACCCATGTGGTGGTGTTTTGGGACCAAGCGTCCTTGACAGCAGCTGGAGCAAGGGTCATCCTCTGGGATGCAATACTGAAGCTCTCCCAAGCCCGCACTCCTTCGCAGGTGGATGAAGAGCACTGCCATTGCCCGGTGCCATGGGACAACTTGACAGGGATCTCTGCAGGGTGGCCCAATGGACATCGTAGGAAGTCCAGAGCATGTGCTCAGCCTATGTGCCATCTGATGTGGTGGCAGCCAGACCGTCCCTCTGTCCACTCTTGGCTTCCTCAGCCAAACCCTTTCACCTCTGAGCTGCCCTGAAGACCTTAAGCACCCACACCAGCAGTCACATGGGCTTAGCTGTGTGAGTCCTTGTATATGGGACCAGAGACCTCTGGAAGAACCCCACTCATCAGACCCCGTAACTGCTGCCATCCCCAGACCCTGTAGACTGCACATGCTCATCTCTACGTTTCCTGGGATGCTATAAGCTCCAAGCAGGCTCCTGCATGTCACCAACGGTGTCACCATGTCTCATCTCACCAGCAGGGAGCACCTGAACCAGAGAGAGGGAGCACCTGGAGCACCAAGACCAGGCAGAGCCCAACCCCACTTATGGGGTATCAAAGTACCAGTGACAAGCACAGCATCATCAACCGCAGCCACGTCCCTGTGGCTTGGAGAGGCTCCAGGGAGAGGTGGAGATGGTGCAGGCAGCAGGGCCTGGCAGCTGCCTGACTCAACTGCCTGGCTCTGCTGAGCAGGAGGAGGGTGGTAGATGACTCAGGAGATGCTGTTTGTGTGGGGGCAGGTGGGAAGCGGTGAGTAGGCAAAGCCAGGCAGGAGCTGCAAGCCTGGGTCAGACCTGGAGATGAGACATTATTTGCAGTGGGGAAGTTCTCCCATCCCATGGGACTTCAGCCCTCCCTTCTCTTTGCCTTCACCGCCCTTTGGGGGTAGTGCTGCAGGTAAGGACAGGTCACCACGACTTTTGCAAGGTGACAGTGACCAGAGGTGGATCCTGTCACGTTGGGAGATCACTTTTGCTGCCTGAGCTGGGGCTCTTCATGCTCAGAGCCCCACTCCTCTGGTCCTGGAGAAGCTCTGATGGCTGTGTGTCACCAGGCTTCACTCTCCTGCCAGGATCTGTGAATCCCAGCACCATCCCTGGTCCCAGCACAGAGGTCTCTGGAGCCAGGTGGACCTGATACATCCTACCCTGTCTCCCTGCTTCATAGCTCCCCGTTTTCCTTCTGGAGCATCCCCAACGCTGGGATGCTCCACCTTTGCAGCTGGAATTCTCGAGGGAGCAGATGCACAGAGCTCAAAGGGCTTCAAAGCACAATGAGACTAGCAGGTACCAACTCCTCCTGCACTTCCCAGCTGGGACTGGGTCGATGGGAAATACCAGCAACCTCTGGCCACCATCGCTGGCCTTCAATGCATGCCATCGTCTCCCTCCTTCCCTGGTCCTCCTGCCCATGACACCAGCCTGACTCCATGGCTCATGCACCCCAACTCCCTGCTCCTTGGTTTGATGCCACAGGGAGGGCAAGTCTCAACCCAAATCCCCTTGGCATCTGCCCACGCTTGTCCTGCACATCAGCTCATTGTTCTCTGCTCAAAGCCAGGATGAGGGCAGCTTGGAGCACCGCAGCAATCCCAGGCCCAGCTTGACCCTCGTATATACGTCAGCGCCAGGCCACTGGCTTTGGCTGCTTTGCCCCAGGCCTGAGTTTGGCTCCTCCGGTTCCTGCGTGTTGCCACATGCAGTCACCCAGGGCTCTGGCAGTAACAATCGCAGGGTTCCTGGGACCATGGGCTCACTGCTGGGAAGCAGCTCGCCCCATTTGTCTCCCTGGTGATTTTCCCCACAGCCCCATAAGGACCCTGACTTTAACGATGCTGCTGTACGGATCGTGGGAAGGGTCACGTTGTTCCCAGAAAGCAGGGATGTGGTCCCAAAGCAAGCTGTTGGACCAGGCCAACAGCATCTTCAACAAAATCTGATCCCCAAATGAATGAACATGGAAAGACCCGAACGCTTGACCCCGATGTCTTCAGCGGGGCAGAACTCCCGCAAGATGGGGATTTCCTGGCTGACCAGGACGTTAGGATTAGGACCCGTCCTCAGCAGGACAGCCTGAGGCAAATCCTGCCCCAGTCCCCGCGGCACACCTCACCTTCTGAGCCTGGCAGATCATCTTCCGCACCACCTCCTTGATGTGCGCTTGTCCCTCGATGGGCGGCTGCATGTAGACGGTGGCACGGGTGACCCCGCGGTAGGCGATGGTCTCGGGCCAGCCGAGGTCCAGCTGAGGGATGGAGCGGTCGGACCTCTGGGGCCAGTACTCCAGGGAAGGGGCCACGTCCTGCTCGTCCCCATCGCTGTTGTGATCGCCTTCGCTCTCCCCTGCACTGCTGCCGTGACGTGGGATGTACTCGGAGCCGGGGTCGTATGTCT
This sequence comes from Coracias cyanogaster, assembly GCA_033124195.1. Lineage (NCBI taxonomy): Eukaryota > Metazoa > Chordata > Aves > Coraciiformes > Coraciidae > Coracias > Coracias cyanogaster. The sequence continues at coordinate 21,615 of JAVSBS010013301.1, forward strand.
CCAGCGTGTCCAGGATCTTCTTTAGCTCCAGCTCAGAGAGGAAGTCCCTGATGTTCTCCTTCTTCAGGACCTCATAGAAGGCATCGCGGCCACGGGAGGCCAGTGCCTCCAGGGCCAGGCGTTGCTCCTCGCTGTAGAAGAACTCAGGCTTGGACTCGCTGGACCTCCAGTTTACGTGGCTGTCGTCCAGGCACTGCACCTGGGAGAAAGCCATAGCGACCGCGCGCACCGGTACCTTCTCTGGAGGGAACTCTGTACCCTCAGCGAGCACCGGATGTCGACAACAAATAAGGAATTAATTATTCCCCAGTCTTTAAGTACACCACTGGCTTTGCTTTGCCCTCCCTAGCTCAACGTGCAGCTGGGGAAACGCGCCGCTCCCTTCTCCTGCCGCGCCGGGGAGAAGGATTGGGTTTCTTGCTGGCTCCTGGCTGTGCGCCGTGAGAGGACTCCGGGAAAGAAGAACCTGGAGCTTCCCACGGTTGGGAACAGGGCAGAGACGGCCCCAGGAAGGTCCTCTATCTCCGGGTCCACGCTCTTCTCATCCTCCTCTCTCCCAAGCCAACGATAATACCAGATAAGATAAAAAGTGGAAAACAGACCAACAAAAAAAGCAGCTTAATAGAGGGCAGGGAAAAGCAGGTTTTCTCAGCCCAAATGCCGGCCGTGGTTATCGTTCCTGGAGAACTGGGTCAGCCGGTGGGTTTCGTGGCGGCGAACGTCTCCGACAGCCTCTTGTGCATCGCCTTGGCTGGCAGGTCGGTTATTTCGGGCTCCTGCCAGCGCACAGTGCCGGGGCCGGACAGGTAAGAGCAAGAAGTGAAAAGAGGAAAAGCAAAAGAGTGATTCATCACTCCGCCCTGCCCCACCTGCAGTCACATGCTGCCTTCACACATTCCCGGCCCTGCTCCACATTAACTCTTTCGGCTGATGCCGTCCTCACACCTTTGCCCTGGCCCGGGAGTCCCCCAGGACCATGAGGGTGTGGGAGGTTGGTGGGCAGCTGGGGAGGGGTTTGGGTGTTTATCTTAAAAAAAAGCCTCTCTCTACTGATTTCTTCTCCTTTCCCAGTGGTAAGCCAATATTTTCCAGGAAAGCAGCTCTGCCTCGTGGTTAACCCCTACCGTGCCAAGAGCAAGGACCCCTGCACTAGTGCAGGAACTCGGAGCCTAGGTGGGTCCCGGGGAAAAGCATCGGGTCAGAGCTGCCGTAATGGTTCAAAGCTGCACCAGAGGGGCTTTACACTGGACATTGGGAAGTTTCTTTACCGAGAGGGTGGTCACACTCTGGGACAGGCTTCCTGGGGAGGTGCTCAATGCCCCAAGCCTGTCAGTGTTTAGGAGGTGTTTGGACAATACCCTTATTATAGGCTTTAACTTTTGGTCAGCCTTGAAGTGGTCAGGCAGTGGGACTAGATAATAATTCAAACTGAAATGTTTTATTCTAGTATTCTACTCCCCTCTTCTCCCCTCTTCTCCCCTCTTCTCCCCTCTTCTCCCCTCTTCTCCCCTCTTCTCTTCCCTCCTCTGCTTTGGTGTGAGATTTGCAGCATGGACATGGTTGTGATGCAAGACCTTACTATTGTGTTACTAACTGGGAGGTGGGCAAAAGCCCTGCCCTGATTCATCAGCTGGGGCTCACAAGCCTGAAACATGAAGCTTTTTGGTTGGAAACTCAGATAAAGGTGAATTTCAAGAATCGGGGTCAGATCCTTGCACCGATGCAGAAAAGGGAAGTGCCAGGGGCTGCGTCTCACTCCCTCGCGTTGGGGCGGCTCATCTGGATTTGCAGCCGTGTAAATGAAAGCCCCACTTGAGTCAGGTTCCTGAGGCGAAGCCGCCCGTCTGCCCGGGTGCTCGGCCAGCAAAGTGCTCCTCTCGGCAGACACGGTGGCCATGCAACGTCCTGGCTGCCCAGTCCCTGGCCAGGGCTCGTGGTGCAGTGAAGCACCGAGCCCAGGGAGGATTTGGAAGGAAAGATGAGAAATGTGCAGAAAGGGGAGAAAGTCCGGCAGGGCTTTCTCAAAGCTGGGCTGTGGCAGGCTGAGCTGACATCTGCTTGGCTTTGTGTTCCAACAAGGAGGAACTGGTGCCTTTTCTCCTCTTGCATTGCAGTAAAAGGGTTTATGCGGGTGCATGGTAAAGGCTGACAAAATTAACCCCCCTCGCCTGTCTCCCGGTGTGAAATTGTGTGCTGGGTGGTGCTCTGCCCTGATCTGTTGTGTGCAGGAGATGACAGCAGGGCCAAGGGCCACAGGGCTGTGGGGGTGCGATGGCTGTGTGTTGGGATCAGAACACGGGGAGGAGCGACGTGTTCAATTCCTGCCGAATATCAGCTCAGGAGGCGTTTCAGATGACTTCACAGGAAGGCTGCACCGATCTCATGGGGAATTCCCAGTGGCAGGATGTCACCTCCACACTGGGCAGTGAGGGGTGCTGGAGACCAAACTGGGTGTTTTAGGTGAAATCCCAGCCCTGCTGAGCAAGTGGTGGTGGCCCCTTTGCTGATGGAGTTGTGCCTGGGACAACAAATATGACAGACCCAAGCACCCAGTCAGCACCCATGGGGGACCTCTGGGACCTCATTCCCTGTCGTTGTCCCCATGGGGGTGGCCTGGATCCAGTAGGTTGGGAGATGCCCCAGATAAGGGCTGGTGTATCGAGTGTGGGTGTGCATGGTGTGGCTGGAGCGTGCTGTGGTTGTACCCACCTCAGCTGCCGCCAGCTGCCCCGGCTGTGTTTTTATTGTGCAAGGAGATTTACAGTCTCTTTGGCAAGGTGTGTGTGCTTATGATTTATTATGTGGCGGTGTAATTGTGGCATCTCACCCACTGTGCGATGTGTTGGCTCCTACAGGCATGCTGGAGGGATGGGATTGGCACCGCAGAGCCCCACGCCGGACCTCGCAAGGGGCAAAGATGCCTGGGTCCCCCACCCCCAGGAAACTGGATCCCCCTGGGGATGGGGGACCCAGATGTCTTCACCCCATGTGATGAATTTAGCACGGAATTGCAGGGAAAGAGCCAGCACCTCCCTCCTTTGTAATCCCTGTTTGCAGGGACAGGTTGCTGTGGCCAAGCAGGTTGGTCCTCACCATCACAGATGTCCCTGCTCGGCCACCCTGGGCTGATCCAGCCGGACAAGCAGCACCCGGCACAGACATGGCCCTGCTCTGGATGCCGGCACTGGGGCTGGCTCCTCCTCCCTGCAGATGGAAGCATTAATTACAAGCTCCTAATTAATTTCCCATCTGTAGCAGAGGCCCTAATGACAAAGCGAGGCAGCGAGGTACGATGCTGGGCTCTGCTCCTGGCTCAGGGGCTCTGGCTGCGCTGCCAGGTTTGGCTCCTGCTTCCCCGGTCCCACCGAGGGGTTCGGTGGCAGAGCCCAGCCCTGGGGTGGGTGTTTTGGCTGGGCTCTAACACCCAGACGCTGCTTTTCCCTCTGGAGCATCTTCCACCCACTTGCCGCCAGCCATTTGCATGGAGCCATGCACAACGTGGTGGTTTAGAGAGGGGGAAACTGAGGCACAAAGTGGTGATGGCAGCTTTACTCATCGCTGCTGGAGGACAGTCACCAGAGCCCTGGCGCTGACTCTAACCCTGAGGAAAAGAGGCCCAGGCTGGGCTTTTTTAGCATCCTTGGGATGTGCTGAGCGTTGCCTGTGGTTGCCCATACCCTGCGTCGTGCTCCTGATGCGCCCCCACGGCATCCCCATCGCACCCCACACCACCGAAAGCCCTGAGGCGTTACCAAGCTGGTGTCTGCCTCCCTCAGCTGCTGCTGCTGAGGTGGGGGTGTCAAGGGCTGCACCCCGCTTTGGCAAGGGGTCACCACACAGGAGGACCAGGACAATGCTCCCAGTTGTGAGTGGGGTTCACCCATGCTCCTCACCGTGCTCCTTGGTAGGAGGATGCAGCCCGGAGAGCCGGGCAGCTCATCCATATTTATGCCTGACGTTCATTTCCATCCATTTCAATATTTTATGAGCATAAAAAAAAAAAGGGTTCAGCGCTTGTGGAGACATAGAAGTAATTGGGCGTCGACGGTCCTGGCGAGCTGCCACGCGCGTCCCAGGAGCCGCTGGGTGCTGCCCATGCAGAAGGTAATTGCCGCAATGGTGCATGAACCCGCCTGGCCCCTGCCCGCGGGGCTCTGCCGCCTCTGCCCATAGCCCCAGGTCCTCTGGACGTCCTCTCAAGGTGGTTGAAATGTTGGAAGGGCTTGGTGGGGTTAGATCTGACCAGAGCTGGGCTGGGTGCAAGGCAGTAGGAGATGAGGGTGATGTTGCTGGGCCAGATCCTGCTTGTGCTGAGGCTGAGGGGGAAAATGAGGCTGGGAAGAGGTGGATCTCCATGAGGAACATGCTCCTCAATTCTCCATCTGGTCCCCTGCTAAAGTCTGGGTGTTGTGGCCATAGTGAAGGGCCAGTATCTGCCACAGTGGAAGGGGGTGCCGGGGAGGGAGGAGGTGGTGGGCTGGCCTCTGCCCCATGAGGGCTCCTGAAACATCACCTGCCTCTGTCCCCCAGACACTGTGGCCTGTGTGGACCCCGAGGAGTGCACCCGTGTGTGTGGAGCTGCTGTGGGCTGCTCCAACATCGCCTACCCCAAGCTGGTGGTCGAGCTGATGCCCAACGGTAGGTGGGTGGGAGGGGGATTTGCCGCACCCTGAGGTTGCCCATCATGGCTTGGACATTGAGGGACACCCCGTGGATGGTCTGGGTGGGTTCACACATGGGACGACCCACGCAGCCCTTCCAAGGGTCACTCCAGAAGTGAGGTGAGGGGATGTGGGTAACCCTGGGACAGTGCAGGGTGCCAGCATCCTGGGGTGTAGCCGAGTGTCCCCAAACCCCATCCTTGCCCCAGGGGAGATCCCAGCGTGTGACTGCAGAGGGGGAGGCATTACACCGGGGTGAAGCATTGGGGCTGTCCCATCCCATTGCCCTCAGTTCAGCCACTCCTTGACAGGCCCTCTCTCCCCCAGGGCTGCGGGGACTGATGATCGCAGTGATGATGGCTGCACTCATGTCATCCCTGACCTCCATATTCAACAGCAGCAGCACCCTCTTCACCATGGACATCTGGAGGAAGCTGAGGCCAGGAGCTGGCGAGCGAGAGCTGCTCTTGGTGGGCAGGTAGGGACCGGGGGTTTTGTGGAGACCGTGGGTTTCGGGGAGACTGGTGGGGCTGGTCCGGCCCTCTTTGATCTGCCTTTGGTGCCTGGAAGCCTGCAAAGTGCTGGCACTTATGAAAGGAAAACAAGCCCTTGGATTACTTTATGTATGAAAGTGCTGGAAAGGCAGACAGGGCGTTCGGGGTGTTTGGAGGGGCAGGGCTGTGCCCTCGCCACCTCCAGCCCATTCCCCCAGGGGACCTGGCAGCTGCTCCCCGCTAAGGTCACAAGCATGAGAGGACCTTTGCCGGGTGGCAAAGGGCAGCGTTGCCAGCACATGTCCCGGCTGCTCCCCAGGGATGGCGGGTGCCAGCGGGGAGCCCGGGAACCCGCCCGCGGTGCCGCGCTTGGGGCGGCCGAGTCAGCGCTGGGGAATGCTCTGGCGAGGTGCTGGGGTGCACGGGGAGTGTCCTCGGCTCGGGGCAGACAATAACAAGGAGAGAATCTGGGTCAAGGCTTTGGCTGGGCTGCAGGGAGGGTTGGCTGGACTGGAGGCTCCAGGAGCAGCTGTTTCTTGGCATCTTCCATCTCCAGAGGGTGGGAAAGGGATGAGCAACGATTCCAGGGAACCGCGGTCCCGTACATTTCCCCCATGGGAACTGGGGTGCTTGTTTTGGGGCTTGCCTCACCCCTCCCCAACACTGGTTTTGGTGACAAGGGGTGTGATAACACCGCAGAGCTTTCCTGGGGATAGTTAATGAGTGTTTGCGAAGGGCTTTGCCCGCCCGGGGAGAGAATTGCTGCTCCAGTCAACCGCGGGCACTTTGGGCAAGCAGGGCTGCAAATCGCCGCCACCGTATGGCCCCGTGGGGATGTACCAACGATAAAGGTTTTGGAGAGGAAAAAAAAGCTGTTTCAGTTGCAAGTTTGAGGTTTTCCTACCTGGCAGCATGACAATAGGTGGCTTGGGATTGTTTCTGAGTAGGTTTCCACCCGCTGCCCAGACCCACCAGGGAGGGGATGCCCCGTCCAGCTCGGCACCAGGAGGGAAGGGATTTGCTCGTGGGACTGGAGAGAGCTCCTGGTTCCTGGAGCTGAGCGTTTGAGCTCCTGCCATGGCTGGAAATCCCTGCTGGTGTTCGATGAGTGCCCTGTGCTGAGGGGATGGTGCAGTGGTGAGAACACCCCATCCTTCCTGAATCCCTTCCAGATTGTGCCAGCTCTGCCCTCCATCCGTGCCTGGATCCCCTGCATGAGGAGGGGCCATGGCTCCCTGGTCCCCCCCAGCTCACTGCCGTGCTCCTGCATTTTCCCTGTGACCTCTTAGCATCCTCAGTGGCTTACAGACCTACCCAACACAAGGTTTTTCTCCTACCCCTTGGGTCAGGGCATGCATTTTACGCTCAGGCCACTTCTTTTTTCCAAAGCACCAGGCAGGCGGGGGCTCCATCAAGAGATGCTTTCATTGCTTTTTTTTTTTTCCTCTTATTTTTTTCCTACTTCTGCTTTTCGAGATGAGCAGATGGAGATGTAGGTAATTCTGCAAAGCTGTAAACCAGCCCGGCTGAGCTATAAATACGGTGGCTTTGGGGCCGTGTCCTGCCCAGCCTGGCTGCTCAAACTGGGCATGAAAAACTGGGGTCTGGCCAACGCCTCTTGCTTTGGAGGAGGGTGATGGGGTGAGGATGGGGACATGGTGGTGCTGGGGGACAAAAGCTTCCTCCCAGCATAGCCTGGCTGGGGCGAGCTGAGCACAGGGCAGCTCACCCCATGACACTGGCTCTCAGCTGGGTGCTTTGGTTGGAGCAGGGCTGCTGAGAGTATCACCCGAATCTGGCCACAGCACCCAGCCTCTGCAGTTGGGGGCTTTTCACAGCAGAAGTGCCCATTGCTTGGTGTTTCCCCATGGAGGGGTCCAACTTAGCAGCCCCCCAGGGCTGAGCAGGGGCCTGGGGAGCTCTTGCCCACCAGGGATGGAGGTGGCCCTGGCATAATTAGCATCCACCACAGCCCTGGGGATGTCACCCAGCAGGGACCATCCTCCCACTGACCCACCTGTGTCCCTTGGCCAGATCTTCTGCACCAGTGCTGGTGACCCAACACCTGACCCTGGGGATTCCATCCCTCCTCCATGGTAACATTGTGGGTGCAAGGAGGTGTGGATGGCCCAGGAACATCACCCTGCACCCATCATTGCTACTTACAGGGTGGTCACGGTGGTGCTGGTGGCCCTCAGCGTGGTCTGGATCCCCATCCTGCAAAGCTCCAGTGGTGGCCAGCTCTACGTCTACATCCAGGCTGTCACCAGCTACCTAGCTCCTCCTGTCACTGCCGTCTTTGTCCTGGCCGTCTTCTGGCCCCGAGCTAATGAGCAGGTACAGGCCTGGGGTGGCCCTGGGGACAGCTTGGGGACATCAGGTGGTGCCAATAGTTCCCTGTCCCCAGGGACACAGTGGGGCTTGATGGGTTGGGGAGAGGAAGACGAAGGCGATGCTGGAGGGGCTGGGGAGAGGAACTGAGTCTGGCTGATGTTTCCCCGGAGAGCTGGTGGGTGGCTGGTGCAAAGAGGAGGAGGAAGAGGAGGAGGTGGGTGCTGTCATGCATGGCCACCAAGCATGGCACGGCCGATGAGGCTTGCAGGGGACATCTCATGTGGAGGGGGGGCAGATTTGGGCCAAAGCTTGGCTGGCCAGGGTGCGAGATGCTGTCACACTCACAGCCACTTGACCTCATGTGAACCTCCTGAGGTTCAGCCAGGCCAAGAGCAAGGTCCTGCACATGGGTTGGGGCAACCTCCAGTGTCAGCACAGGCTGGGGGTGAAGGGCTGGAGAGCAGCCCTGTGGAGAAGGACATTGGGGGTGCTGAGGGGTGAGAAGCTGGAGCTGAGCCTGCCCCGTGCGCTCACAGCCCAGCAGCCAACGTCCTCCTGGGCTGCATCCCCAGCAGCGTGGGCAGCAGGGCAGGGAGGGGAT
>JAVSBS010013303.1:0-15686 GCA_033124195.1 Coracias cyanogaster
CGCGTGCCGGGCGGCGCTTCCCCGCTGAGCCGGGCCCGGGCCCGGGGCCCGTGAGGCGCGTCCTGGCGAGCGGGGCCGCTCTGCCGCGTCGCCGTCCCTGGGCACGGACGGGGCGGGGAAGGCGGGGAGAGGAGGAGAAGCGCGGGCGGCCTCGGCCAGCGCCGCTGGAAAGGGCCCGGGGGCCGGTGATTTCAGGGGCCGGGTGCGGAGCCTCCGCGAGGGGAGCCTGCGCGAGGACAGGCCCTCAGCTGTGCCGCGAGTGGCGGAGGCTTCGGGAACGAGCGGTTAGAGCCGGCCAGGCCCCGCTCCCCCCCCCGAGGAAAGGCGCTGAAGGCAGGGCCGTGCCCCGCCGGACGGGGTACCGGCAGAGGCGGCTGTGGAGGAGCTCTCTAACGCTTGTTTGCAGCGTTAAAGAAACGCCACCCGGAGCCCTCCCGCCGGGCCGCAGCGAGGGGCCCCCCCCCAGCACCGCGGGGCTGTCAGGAACTGGGGCAGCAAACTAAGCTGACTAAAAGAGGGAAAACTTGCCGTGTTACCGGACAAGGGCGGTCTCGGCGAGTCAGTAGTTCTGGTTCCCCCTCTCTCGCTAGGCTCCTCATGACGCTATTGCCCTGCCCTGGCCCCGAAATCCATGCTCCTGAAGGTGTTACTTAAGTTAAAACACAAATCTCTTTCATGTAGGAGAAAAAACCCAGTTTCTTGGCCATGAATGTCTCTCAAAAGTCTGTTAATTGGGGGTTTTTTCATTATTTTTGTTTATGTTTTCGGACAATGGATCTTCCCAGGGGGAGTGTATGAAATTCTGACAGTTTTTGTTTCTACTGCTAGATCATGACACTACACCCTGTTTATGCTTGGAGTTTCTGTACCAGTAACAATAACGGACAGAAAGCAGGTGCCCTTATAGGGAGATTAGATCTGTAATATTAGTATTGATTTCAAAGTGTTCTGATGATAGTGAAATCTAAAAGAAAACCTTCAATTTCCACTTGGTTCCTATACAAAGTTTGTGTTGGTTTTTCTATTTCTGTTTAGAGTTTTAGAGTTTACAAGAAAAATGCTGGACGAGTATTTTTCTTCTGTTTCTGTGGGGTTACTCTCTTTCCAGACTGCATTAATCCCAGAATTTTCTGAATGAGGACACAATGAGACAGAAAAGATTTGTAAGATCATCTGCTGTATGATTCTGCCCACTCAGAGCTATTGCCTGTAGTATCTGAGTGTGTCACAGCCTGATAACATTAGCAACAAATTAAGGCCACCCAGTCAGTCACACGAGAGGCTTAAGTTCCCTCCCCAGTCATTTATAACTAAATAATTGCTAACTGGCTTTCCAGTAGATTTTCAGTGGATGGTAACAGTAAGAAAGCTGAATTATAGTCAGAGCAAACACAGAAAGGAATGGCATGAACCTAAAAAATAATTGAGCCATAGAAGTTAGTAACAGAGTAGTGAGTAACACCGTACTTGTTACTTGAGACTTGGCACAGCTGATGGATAGTATAACAGCTGACACCTCTTTCTAACAAAATGACGAATTTGGGACTGAGCTAGGGTAGCCGTTAGTGCAATTGAAGCCAGTCTTGATGCACCATCAATATTTAAGTGTAGATCTAGGTGGTTAAAGTTGTGATTCAAACAGCTTTTGGGCCTGGTTTCATTGAAGTGCTTTTCAAGTGAAGCTACGTCAGAAGCTCGGATTTGGCAAATACTAGGCAAGCCTTAAAAAAACTAAATTTGCCTTAAAGGGTAAAACAACTGGCTTGAAATATGTAGCAAACTTAAGCTAAAACAGTTAAAAATTTACAACTTTCTTGAGGCCTAGGAGTAGTTTTTTATAGCCTCGCTATATTTTGCCATTAGGAAAAACAAAAAGTCTTGGTGTAATGAAATACTGAAGCCAATGGATCACGAATGTTAGAAACAGCACAAGAGATCCAAAGCAGCAAAGTGAGGCATTTTCTCCTGCAGTCTGTTATTTGCTGTAGCCTTTGTCTGTACTGGTAAAGAGATCAGCTCAAGGATATTTTCAGGTAGGAATATGAATTTGAAATTGTCTATATCCCTTTAAACTGCAAGACTAAATCAGGATGTTTTGTTATCTAACTTTTTGCAGCAGTGTTGAAGAATTATTGGGAGAGTTGTCTGAAAGTAATTAAAAGCCTGTGGAAATGAGAAATAATTTTATACTTGCTTCAGGAGATACTCAGAATTCTAAAGCACAGGAGTATAAAGCCTTAATCGTGATGTGACAGTAACAGCATGTATGCTGTGCCATTTCCAGTTTCTCCATCTGACCATTAAAGAAAGCCATTATAAATGCCATATATATTGCATAAGTCATGCGTTGGCTCGATGATGATAGAGAGACTGTGAAGTGCTATCATTCAAAGAGGCTTCAATAAGGCGCTTCTGCTGACTTGTAGTGCTTCGGATGAAATGTGTGGAATTAATGAGGGGGAATAATTCATGAGGGAGATATTTGAGATACAGGTTGTGACATCAATTTGTATTAAATAAATACAGGAAGAGCAGTGAAGCGTGTGCATTCACTTTTTCAGTGTTAGTGTCAATCTCTGAAGTGGATTGTGTAGGCCTAGATACAGGTTTCAGGTTATCCTGCTCTCCATGGATTTAGACTGGTTTTGGCTGATCACATTAGCTTTTATCTATGTAAATAGAATTGTGCCTTAATGAGGGAGAATTCGGGGTTTAGAGTGAAAGGATTCTAGATATGGAAGGTGAAAGGTAAAAGGATCATGAGCTAGACTAGACACAGTAAAAATACTCTCATATATTTTGAGCATACTGGGCTGGAGTGTAAATTTGTTTCTCTGCCAATGCGAGCTGACTCCGTAAACCACTTTCATAAGTGCATCTGAAAACTGTCCAAGCTTGTGCTGCAAAGGAGTGTTTATGTCAAGGTAATGTTTAATGGGTTTGGTGTTGAGGAGTAGCAGAAGTCATACTCTGAATCCAGTTTTGGTTTGCTTGCTAAGATTTAGTGATCAGTGTGTGCCTCAGTTCACTCGCACGTAAAAATTTAATAAAGAAGTATTAACATATATGCTAACTTAAAAATTGCTGTGTCTTTCTGTCATTCCCATTTTCCAGAATTTGAAGCACTGACAGATTTGTTACTGACCTGCAAAACACGCTAGGATACTCAAAGAAAGCTGATATTAGCACTGTATGCAGGACAGTCCAAATTGCAGGTAGCTCAGCTCAATTTCAAAGATAATCAAGTGAAAATTTTTACAGGAGAGGACTACCTGAGAAAGCATAAAAAGTAAGTCTTTTGGTGATTTTTCCAAGACACTACCTGGTTTTTAAGTTTTCCATAACTTTGCCTGTTATGTGGACAGCATTGTTTCAGAGCTTAAAACTTATCCATAAAAAACTTCTAGAAATTTTGTTTATCTACATAATAGGCTGGTAGACTAGCCTAGAAAGCAGCAAAATGCTGGTAAGGATCAGAGATTTGATTTGATGTCTTCTTCAATCTAAGTGAGTTTGAGGATACTGTTAAATTGTTTTTTTTATTGAAGTGAAACAGATTAAGATACTCCACAGTACAGAACCTTTTGTAATGCATGAAGTATCTCTTTTTAAGTGTTAAATGAAAATAAAATTTGCATTTTACTGTATTTGGCATATTTGATGAGAAAGAAAACCTCTAATTTAGGCTATATATTTTTTGTTATAATCGGTGAGTCTGTTTCGTTTCTTCAGAGTTTTTCAGCAAGCATCTCAATGTATCTAGCTCCTAGAAAATGTGCTGCAACACTAACTAGGCATAGATGTTTCTAGTTTTGAGTTTTTCTATTATTTTCTTATGAAATATTGTCACGTGCTCTTTCAAAAACCTGGAGTCAAAGTGATTGTAGCAGGGTAAGAGGGAGAAGAAAGCTGACGGTTTTGGCAGGGAGCATTGAAGCATAAATGGAAAACAGAAACACCTTACTATCAAGGAGTACCCCAGTAAATTATGTGTGAGGTGCAGTTCAGAACCTTTGAAGCTGCATAAGAAGTAGAAAGATTTAAGGCAGAAAGGGAGCTGTATCACTTGAGAGGGTGGTTGTGAATCATTAGGCTCTTTGTATTTGATGGGAGAAAACAGTTGGCAAATTTGGATTAAATCCTAAAACGTATTTGGAAGCTGCTACTCATCTTACAGCTTGTGTATTCCCTGATGTTATGGGAATCCCCAGCTCAGGGGACTTCTTCCTTTTGTGACAGAACGTTGCAGTCTGGGAGTAAGTATTAGCCTGTTTAAATTTATTATGTTGCCATTAAATTTGTTGTCCAACTGTGGTGTTTTTTGTTTTGTTTTGTTTTTTTTTTTACTTTTCTGTTGTCATTTAAGTTGTCTTGTCTTTACCCTTTACAAGTTTCATTTGAATGACACCGAAATAAATACATTTTATTACAAATGAGGGTAAGTGCTGATTTCATGCTTTTGCCCACACAAACTCAAACACAAGCATGAAGTCATTCACTAGATCATAAACAGACTTGTAAATAAGTAGCCTGCATGAGTTTTTCCTTGGAAAAACAGTGATGCCAAGTGCTGCATTTTATCTAAGAGTCATGTCACCAACAGAACTGTTTCTTTCACACCAAATCTTACAGTTGCCAGAAGTCTGGATAGTACCATAAAGCTACTGTTTTGGGTTTGGGGTTTTTTTTTTTTCAGTCTTTAAAAGTACCGTGGGATATTTTTGTAACATGATAATTTTTAATTTGTAAGATACAGATCTAAAAATGTATATACTGACTTAAATAGCTTTCTGGCATGGTTGTGGTTTGTTTAAATTTGACAGTGTTGTAAAGATTATTAATTATTTACAAAATTTGCATTTAGATGTTGACCCACTAATGTTGAACGTTTGGATTCACATCATGCTGCATTTTTTGAGTAATAGAAATAATAGAACTTCTGACAGGCTGAAAAAAAACCCCTAAAATCGCCTCAACAGTTTGATTCTCACTGTGTCACAATGAGATTCATCTGCTTTAAGGGCATCTGACTCTGGGATGCCTCTTTGGGAATCTTTTGCCCTTTCCAGGCTGATTTCTTGATAGTCTTTATAAATTTACTGCCTGGAACATTCTGTCTGTCTGCTCAGTGAGATCGTTCTTTTTTTGTGTGTTGAGCAGGATTTTGGCTGCTGCTTCCAATCTGCTCCTCTTCTTTGAGCAACTTCACAGATGATGTAGCATCACCCTGTTGCTATATTGTGCTCTTTGCTTCAGGGCTGAAGAGAACGTGCTTAGAAACATGGATGTCTGCTGTCCTTTGGAACTGGTGCAGTGTCTCTCTGCCAGGTTTGTGTCTCATTAGAAAGCCCCAGTAGAGAGCATTTTATTCTAATATTTGAGTCTCAGATGGTGCTGATTTTGGGGAGTTTTCTTTACCCAACTCTAAAGGTATTGAATTTATTTCCGTTTCAGAAAGCAAGGACATAAGTTTCTGCTGTTATTAAAAGCAATCTTATTCAGCCTCTTTTTAGTCTCTTGAGAGAGTAACTAATACTTGCACAGACCTAGGACCAGCTAATGCTTACTCACTAGTAACAGGTTAGGGTGTTCAAGGAATTTAGGATTTGTTCCTTGCTAAGGACACATGTCTTCTCCATGCTTGGTTTGATGCAAAATGAAGGTTGTTAATCTGACAGTTGGTGAATCAAACAGGGAAAAGTACTGCTTTCACATTGGTGTATGCTCAAGCATTTGTCTATTTATCTGTTGCCACATTGGTGTATGCTCAAGCATTTGTCTATTTATCTGTTGCTTCTTCCTAAAGTGCTCATGTCGAAGGAAGCAAACAGCGTGGATAATGAATATGTGCCTGTGAATGGGCATTATGTTGGAGTGTAAGTGTAGGTTCATGGGTCATACATCATCCTAGTAAGCCTTGCAGGATTGCTTCCTATTAAATAGCAGGGCTTGATTTGTGGTTATTCTGCATTTCTTTATGCTGTCTGCCAGAGAACAAGCTTTAAGGCTGTCTTACTTGAACACCAAAGTTGAGGAGGAGAAATGGGCAGCTCAACATTCAGGTCTAGGAGTGCTGGTTGCATAGCTGCCACCAGCTATTGACAAGGACCGTAGTTAAGTCCGAGTTTTGGAAAACATACCCAGCACAAATAGCTATCAGTGATTATTAGTTGCATCCTGGAAACTCTTGTGTATGATATTGTCTGTAAAGAGAAATTTTCCTGTGATATTTTTATTGAAGTAAAAGATTTACTCTGTTGACATGATTATACCGGCATAAAAATGTTTCTGCTACTATGGGTAGCTGATACATACTATATTTTGAAAGGATGTTTTCCAGGGCAGATCCTGTTTATCTTAACACTCATCAATTTATCTTATTGAGAAGGTCCTGAACAACAAACACCACTTAGAGAAGTTGAATGACTCGCTGAAATCCTGAAGCAGCTTAGTAGCAAAACAAGAATAGCACCTAGCAACTGTTAGTGTAGACTCAGGTCCCTGAGGACACCTTTGCAAATTCTGTTGGTGCAGTTCTACTGGTGTAATTCATGTGAGAAGCATCGTGTAGTATAGCCTACGGCGTTAATGTGGCCCTGCTGCAAGAATACCTTTGCTTGCCGTTCCTAACGCATCCATTCTACCGCACTTCCTCAGTTATTCTCACGGACAGGGAGTCCTGAGATGCTTGTGACAAGGAGTGCCAGAAACTGGCTCATGACTATGAAGTGTCTTGCACGACTTCTCATCAAATGTAAAGTCTTGGTATTAGCATGGTCGGTGCAGCTGGGTGTATACACAAACCAAAAAAGAAATGTATCTGTGAGCTTAGATTTATTTCAGTTCTCTTTTGTTACAGGGTTGGGTTCTGCACAAAATTCGGTAACTGTATTCCTCAGTTCTACAATGTTCTGCTCCATGACTCGCTGTACATCAAACTTTTTATCAACTGTAGCCATGGGAATTGTTGTGGTTCCTTGAAATCCTTATAGAAATGGGACAGTTATCCCATGAAACCTTTACTGAAATTGGGTTTATTTATATCCTTTCTATTTGTACATTAAGGAGTGATTTTTTTTTTTTTTTTTTTTGTTTCTCCTAAAGCATTGGAGACAGTTACATTGTCCAGCAGTTTTAATAGCCTTGTTACAAGTCAGTGACCTAAAACCATACTGTTTGCCCCCTGGATTTCAGGCTTTGTTATGTATTTGGACAGAAAATTGTGCATTTGTCTGCAGGTGATAGGTCTGTTAGCAGGCACCAGCAAATACTGCAGATAGTCTAAACATAGAGGTTTTTAACTTCCGAAAGTAAATGTAAAGCCATTACATATTGTATTGGGCCATGTTATTTAAAAGTGTTCAAGCAATCAGATTTGGGATGATTCAGATCAGATTTTATCCCCTGTCTGTCTTTGTCATTTTGAAAGGTAAACCAGGAAAGCCTCTGATAAATGATGGGAGAAAATTCAAGTATTTCCTGTCCCTCCTTAAAAACACAATAAAGCATGTTCAACCTAAGACCACTTTGATGTACTTTAGAGTGTCAGAGCCAAAGTAATACTATTACTTATTATGCTGGAGCAAACCGATTTATGAGTCAATCTACAGTTTATCAAGATTGTCGTACAGTATTTTATAAGTTACAGTAATAGGTTTCTTTACAGCTTGTATTGAATCCAAGTAACATAGTTAAAAGAGGACACCTGAGCTTCCCAAGGTAACAAATATAAGTTAATACCAGCAGCTGTATTGACAAAAGAAAGCTATTACCAAACTGAACAGATGTAACTATCCTAAAGATGACCTAGAAAAAGTTTCTTAGTTTTGACAGTAATTATAAGCTTTTATTTTTCAGGTCAGAAATTTTCATCTTATGCCTTTATTGAAAGCTAGAGAAAAGAAAGATGGTGATACCGTGCAATGTGCAGTTAAAATTTCTTTATGGAGGGAGGAGAGAGTGGCATTGTATACTTCATGGAGACTTCTAGTTTCTCTAGGTTTTTTTAGTGTCATTCCAGCGCCAACATGGTAGCTGAGAGGAAGAGGAAGGTCTTGGTCATTAGGGTCTCTGAGTGAGTCACCATGTGCCCACAAAGTGCTGAGGGAAGGCTCTATGTGTGTATCTAACCCCTAGTTCCTAGGATCAGCTGGAGTCTGCTTTAGGCCCGCAGTGCAGGCTTAGTAGTTTTGAGATTCCGGGGTTCCAGAACCTGGTTTTTCCACTACATCTGAACACCTTCTCAGAGAATATCCTTAAATGGCTTGTTAAGGCAGCTCATACCATGAGCTGGATTCACTTACTCATGTCTTAATATTACTCTCTTTTCATTGCCAATGCTCTTTTAACGTTTTTCCCTGGGTGAGTTACATGCTAGCTTCACAGTCATGATCTGCTATCATTTTATCTGTAGTGGTTTTCTCCTGTCTATCTTGGAGGTAGTCGCAGCATGTAAGTCCGCTGCTTGATTTCTGAGAAAATTCTACTTTCCCCAATAATGTTGCTGATGTAAGCGTTCCTTGTCTTCTAAGAAATCTTTGTTGCTATCATATCTCAAAGGTTTTGTTTATTGTGTCAGTAATGTGAGTTCACTATGATCTATAAACACACTTACTGTGGAAAATTATAAATCATTCACCATTTAGATCAATTGGTCTGGAGTATCCACAGTTTTCCTGACCTTTTAATAGTTTGTAAATGGTTTTGGACTTCTTTGGAACAGCTTTGTGTCGTTCTCAGATGACGGAATTGCTTTGTACCTTCTTGTTCATTCATGCTTTGATTGTTAGTACCATATTTTTATTGTCAGTGTACTGTGTTAATGCTCTATTTATGTAGGGTTGTCAGTGTTTCTGTGTGACTGAGGATAGAACATGCTCTTATCTCTTTTTCTAGTCAGCAGCAAGGCATTTCACCTCTTTTTGATGGTAGAGACTTCTTGTAAATTCACTAAGGTGTTTTGTCATTACTGAGCCATCCAGCCTCCTCCAAATCTGTTTCTCTTAGGAAGTATCACATGCTTTTATATAGTCAATAAAAACATGCTCAGTGGTGACTGAAATTCTAGGGAAACAATGATTTCATGGTGTCACAGGGTTAATTCTGCTTCTGAAATTTGCTTCATGCAATCCTGAAGTACAAAGAACAGTTTTGATATTGCGAGCGATACCATTGCATCAAGACTCCAGATTCTCATTCTATAGCGAGAACAAAAAGATTCCCTTTATCTGCTTGTCCTGCTAGTATCGAGTCAGCTAGACATCATTGCAGCCTTCCTATTGCAATGCAATTGCCAATTGCTTTGAAAAACCTGGTGCTTTCCCAGTTGTTTTTTTTTTTTTCCAAAGGAGCAGGTTCCTTTTTCTGTTATACTGTTAATATGTCTATTTTCATTTCTCATATGTGGAATTTTCAATAGTTCTGATGAGGCAAGTCTTTTGCTTATCTTTTACTTTTTACTTAGTCGCATCCTTCCTGTCTGAGCAGAGCTGCCATTCTGTCAGTGCCAGTGTAGAAGCAGATCTTTGTTGAACATTTGCCTGCCAATTATACTTCAGAATTTTTTGTCGTGGGCTCTTGGTTTAGGGTGTTCGTTTCTCTGAGACCTTTGAGGAGCAGAGCTAAAAAAAGGGCAATATCTGATAAACCATCTTTAAACTTTGGTAGGCAAGATACTCTCCCCAGCACTTACAACCCCCTTTATATGTACATGATAAACTGACTGCCTGGATGCCGAGGGTCACATGCTGTGTACACAGACTGAAGGGTCTTCTCTACACTTCAGACCAAGAACATTCTCCCGTGTGCTTGTTGTGGCCTTGGGCTGTCCAGACTGAGTGGCCTGCTGGAATGTGTGACAGCCCTAACCATGGCTGGGTTTGTTGGAGAGGAATGGAGTGGTGTCCACTGGTGCAGCCAGGATCTTGGAAGCTGGGAAGTGCTTGCAGAGCCCATGGTTGTGCTTAAAACGTGTTACATGTGACAGAATTACATACATTAATGTTAGTTAGGAAATATTTATAATTGTTACTGAAAATCATAATGAAGAAAACCCTCCAAATCAAAAGATAGCTCCGAAAGCCAACATTTGGTTTATTACAGCCCTGAGTGCATGGGGGATCTCTCCTACTAACACGCACACCCTCATCCTGTGGAATCAGTTATTTATACACAAAGTTTTAAATTATTCTGTTTTCTAAGACATTGTTATTCACCTATAGGATTGGTTAAAACAACCTCACTTGGTATGTAAATCACTACACATGATCTGTCCTTGTTCTTTTGAGGCAGTGGTATACTTTGGGTAGGTGGTCGGTGAGTCAGTGGCTGCGATCTCCCCCCGCCACCTTTAACCTTTCCCCTAGTTGCTGCAGATTTTCCATGACTTTGTGCTTCTTTTGGCAACTCCCCAGTTCTCAGCACCTGTTAGGGAGGAACTTTCCTTTTTATCAGTCTTTTCAAGCTCTTCTTCAAAGGCCTAGCTGTTAGTCTTTTACAGTTCCTTGATAAAAGTGAACACTTTATGATCTCTTAGCTCTTTCTCACCACCAGATCATGTTTTGCAAGGCCATGGCAACTTCTCTACTCCATTGTCTGGCTAACTGGGAAAGCTCCCTGCCTGCTGCATATCAGTTCCCCCTCCCCACCCCACCAACAACATTTGAGCCTTTTATGAGCCTCAGAAGTCGTAGGAGTCTGTAAGTACATTTGGAAAGATACTGAAAAATTTACGTATATAGATACAAAAGCTAATAAGGCCACTATCAGCATTCTCTTGACACGTAAACTCAGATTAGGGAACCAGGCAGTTAGCCATTTCTATGTTTCTTCCAATCCTAAAGAGATATCATCCATAAAAACAGTACCAATGTTATCACTAAAAAAAACGATACAAGAAGACTTCCCCTTGTGTATCATCTAAGTGCAAAATTGATTCACTGTGAGTATGATTAAGTGTCCTCTGCTTCTACTGAGTTGTTTAAGTTAGGGAGATGTTGGACGAAGGTTGCACTAGATGATCCCAGATGTTGTTTCCAACCTAAATAATTCTATGATTCTAAGATTCTAAGTCTTTGGTATCAACACTAACTGAAGTATGCTAATGAAAAAACTTCTCAGGCTTATGAAAGGGGGAGTTAAAAGGCTGATATTTCAGACGTTTGAAATGAATATTTTCCATTCTGTACACACTTTGCTTTGTTTTCTTTTCCTGTCTTTTTTATCCTCCAGCTATAGGAGACAAACATTTGGGCCATTTGTCATCTTGCATTCATGTCATTTTAAGTGTATAAACATACCACTGGAACATTTCCTTATTTACTCACTTTAATGGGCTGTAACCAAAATGTTATTTTCCTTTTGTGTAATTTCCTTTTCTTTTCTGTAATCTCTATGTTTATGGTGCTTCATATTGCATTCTTTTCCTTTATTTTGAAAGTTATGCATATTATGTGCATACTGCCTCTTTACAGTAATGAGTGGAAGAATTTCAGAAGTCTCTATGACTCTTACTTTAAATGATGAGCATGCATTTGCTTTTTTTTTAATGTTTTAAGTAGATTTGAAAATATTAGGAAGTCCTTGGAAAAGCCGTGACCATCTCAAAAGTCCTTAACTTTGTATAAGTGTCGTATTGAAAATCTAAGTTATATGTGCAAGTGCAATTTTTCATTTTGGCAGCCAGGAGCAACGTTTACAGGCTATGACTTCTGTCTGTCAATTGCTGCATAACAAAAGGAGCAAACTCAAGAGATTCGTTGTTCTTCTATTGCTACAAGCAAATGGGTATTACGAAACCTGTCCAGAAAATGGTTCAGCAAATAGATTATCAGTGGCATAGTTAGGCTGAGGAAATGTCTCCCTCAAAGGGCTACTTTGTATTGTTGCTATTTTGTAGCCTCTTGGAAATTATCTGCTGGAATTGTTACAATATTATTATGTATTGATCTGACTGACGATATGTTTTTAATCTGGATTTTAATCTGAATCTGCTCAAAATACAGAAAGGCTTAAGAGACCTTAGTGTGCAGTCTCATCCTGTCTCAGGGTAGTGGCTTCTCAAGTAAGGAGCTTACAATGGAACCACAGTTCTCTATTTGAGGAGAATATCTTCTCATAAATTCATGGTTTGTGTATTTATCAGATTTATCATTATGTCTCTGAATGTAAGTGCTTTTTCTTTTAGTAGCCAAAAGCTGTTCGGAGTGGTAGAACACAGTACACAGAAGCGTCTGCTTTGTTCTGTGTCTGTTCCCATGAGGTAACTTGTATTTAACAGTTTGCTTTCAGTGTGGTTTTGTCTTAGAACTGCTATTTTGGTTTTTTTTTTTATTTTACCAGTGAAAAGCATCAGAAAAAAACCGGTAAACCTATAAAAAAAAAAGTAGAAGAAAGATGTTGTGTTTGTGTAGGAATAGATTATTTATGCCACCATGTAGAATAGGTATGAATTATTTTTACTTGTCTTTACTCTCCAGATAACACCATGACTAACAGAAAAGTAATGTGCTATGCTACAGTCATTTGCATGGGAAAACTGTATGTGCTATCCAATCCTTTTCAAGCTCTTGTCTCCCAAGCACCAAATGATGTCTGAACTATCTTTTTTTAAGCAGAAGCACAAGCAGTCTGATGCCTGGATGGTGCAACCCTGTGGGAAAACTTTTTGGAGATTTGCAAAATGTTTAGCTTGGAGAAACTAGAGCAGATGTTAGAGCAGAAAGAGTTTACGCTACAACTCAGTAAAATGAACAGAAGGGGGAAAGGTAATGGAGGAAAACAAGAAATGACAGATTAGGCTGGACTGGGACAGAATAAATGGAGGAACATTGAGGACTGACTGAGAACCTAAGTTTTTGTTATCAACTGAGAATGCACAGTAGTAAGAGTCAGGGATTGCGGAAGAAAGGATGGAAACAGAAATACGTGAACAGCACACAATAAGTGGTCGTAACAGAAGAGACCAGAGCTCTGAGCTTAGTGCAGTTTTTTCCGCTCTGGTTAATTTGACTTGATAAAGTTACAATGTCTGAGAAATCTGGCTTTGGTCCTTCTGGCAGTTAAGGTACACTGGTTTCTCAAAATGGGGACAATAGCAGGAAAGTAATACGTTCTAACTTTAGGAAGCAAGTATGAGAAAATCCAGTACGATGATTGCTTTTCCTTTAGTTTACAGAGTAGCAGTCATTTGTCAAGTAGTGGGTGCAGAATATTCTCCTGGTCACTAACTGTGCACTTTTTTCTGTGTTTTTTGCATAATTCTGTGAACACTGGGAGCCCAGAATATAGGCATGCAAGAATTAAAACATTAGATAAGACCAGTGGTTAGATCAAGCTTGATCAATACTCCTGTTATTTTGTCAAAACAACTGCTTAAAGAAAACACAGGGTGGCAAGTGAAAAACAGTTTGGAGATAACTAGCTGATAGAGACTGTGTTAAGAATAAGCTCACCAACTCTAGTCTGGCTCACATACTGAAGCAAACAAGTTTAAATTGACATATAATAATGCTTGCTCAGAACCTGGGGGAAAAAAATCACACTATTGTTGTGTTAGAGAAAACAGCGGATGAGGCTGTGGCCTCGGTTGAGCTTCTCACAGTACTTTGAGATTTGCAAATAAAATTATTTGCAATACCTTATTTGTATTGAAATATTGCACAATCAGAAGGTCAAAAATTACATTTTAAGAGTCTTGATCCACTCAGTTTTCACCCAAAAGTCAACATTTTGGCTATGAACAAATTAGGATGAGAAGACTCAAGAAAGTACCTGTTACTAAAACATGGTAATTCAAACAGAAGAGAAAATTTTCTGCCTGTACTGTGACTGTTCATTGTACTAGCAGCCTACATCTCAAATGGTTTCAAAACGTGCAAATCATGCATTTGGATAAGTCTTCCTACAACGATCTCTTTGCCCTTGAGTAGAACACAGTAATTCTTTGTAGCAGTGAAAAGCAGTTGGCAGCATGTAGTACAGAAGTATAATTTCTCTACATGCAGGAATCTTTAATAGGAAGTGTATTTCAGTATGCCAGGCTTTTCTTTATGCCCTCTCTTTTGTACTTCAGAAATGTCACTAAAGACCATGAAGGGAGAGGGCCAAGAATACAGAAGCAGCCAGCTCAAATGCTCTCGAGATGCATTGTACAAGACCCATTACAGGGACGAACGTGATGGAAGCACTGACTTGATTGCTTGTAGGCTACCTTTGTCTGTAGTTAACAAATCAGAGGGGTGTCAACAGTTACACATTGATGTTCCATTGGTGTAAGTTGTTCCTTTGTGGTCTCCCAGATCAAAATGCTTAGTCTTGACTATCAGCTGATAAATCATCACAATTTCCTCTTCACTGTGCATGTTTGGCAAATCTTTTTCCACTCAGTTCTTGTCAGTGATGCACTACAATTCCATGTAGTGTCACATCACAAAACCAAAGCACGAGCAGTTACTTAGTAGTTGAATGTATAATTTTATGCAAGATTTTGAACTGTTTAAAATTTTAGAAACAGTATTCAGTGTTGTCAGACAATTCTATTGTTGCACTTCAGAGATAAATGAATTTGGACTATTACAGTCTTTATGAAATAAGTGTGTTTCAATGTTCGGTAGAAAAAAAAACCACAAAACCAATCAGCAATCCTGGTGTTGCATAGAAGAGGAAAAAAGAAGGATCACATCAAAATTGTAATTTAAAAGACCATTACATATATGCAGCGATCAAAGCAGCTAGGGGTTGATATTTATTCAACAGACAAATTGATTTCTAAATTCTGAGGAAACCAAGAAAAGCCTGAAGAGGGTTATTAGAGTGAGTTGGCAGTCAAATATTCAGTACAAATTACTAAGCTGGGTGGGTCAATTTTTCAGTACCAGGAACTAGACAATTTGGATTGGCCTGCAGTACTGAGACACAATTTAGCAGTTTTACCCCACTAATTATGTGTTACCCATGTAATTACACTTTCCATTATGTTCCCAGTCACTCATTTGAATGTCAAGTGCAGGAGAGAGATAATATCCTCTAATTTATGTTGTTAAAGGGAAAGAAATGTCAGCACATCATCTTGTTTTGCTAGAATGTAATAATGTGGGCCTAATTATCTTACCTTTCTTCTGTTGCAGTTATTTACTATTATTGAAAAAAGGTTTCAAGGGAGGTATAAGCAACTGCCTGCTTTCTGAATGGTCAGCCTTAGTTGCCACTGAGAAAAGGACTCCCACACGTATTAGGAGTGTACTTTTAATTAATAGACAGTTTGAATTTGATAGGGATTTTTTTTAAAATTGCGTTTCATAGATATAAATAGGCTCCTAGAGTCAAAGTTTATAAATTCATTACGGTGATTCAATTTTGTTTTCTATAGTTACTAAAAAAACTTAAATCATAATTCCTGGATCAAACACAAACTTTCTGTTGAGCTCGAACGTGCCTGTTACAAACGTGGAATGAGAGGTCTCTGGCTGTATTTCTGCTAGCTGTAGTCCTTGTTTGCTCATATATAGATTGTGTTTTAGTTTGTGTCACTGTTACTTTTGAAGAAATGACATATCCTTCAGTGTAATGAAAATTGGATTTGCTTACAACTTTCTTTAGATCCAATGAAATTTTAGCTCTATCCTTAATAACTGCACTTTAATAATGTGTTGAAGCTAGCTCTAAATTCTAACCTACAGTTCAGTCTT
>JAVSBS010013304.1:0-13551 GCA_033124195.1 Coracias cyanogaster
TGCAGGTGAGGTTGGCCGGGGCTCTGAGCAACCTGCTCTAGCTGCAGATGTCCCTGCTCCCTGCAGGGGGTTGGACTAGATGAGCTTTAAAGGTCCCTTCAACCCAAACCAGTCTGTGATTCTATGACCCTCTCCCAGGGCTGGCTGGAGGCAGCAGCTCTTCAGGGGGTTTGTGTCCCTCATCGGGTGACTGTCCCTCCTCCAACCACCCCACCGTGGACCTTTGCTTTGCAGGGAGCTTTCTGGGGCCTGATGGTGGGGCTGGCGTTGGGGCTGGCCAGGCTGGGGCTGGAACTGGCACACCCCACACCTCGCTGCGGGGTCCCTGACCAGCGGCCCTGGCTGCTCGCTGACATCCACTACCTGCACTTCGCCGTGCTGCTGTGTGCCACCACGGGGGCCATCGTGGTGGGGGGGAGCCTGCTGACCCCCCCACCACTTCCATCCCAGGTAAGAAGGGCACTGGGGACCCTTCACCTTGACCCCCATGCCTGCATCCACCCCCCCAGCCTCCTTGGCTGGAGATCTCAGTGTCACCCAGGTGCACCCCAAAGTTGGCCAAGGGTGTTCCCATGACAGGGTCTGGCCTGGGCGTGTTTTCTCACCACATCTTCCCCTGGTTTCTAGCTAAAGGACCTCACCTGGTGGACCCTCTCACGGGAGTCATTTCAGTCTTCCATGGACAGCACATCCCAGGGACCTCCTGATGGTGAGTGTGTCCTTGGGGGTGTCTGGCAGGGGAGGCATCTTCAGTGCTCCCCACTCCCCACCTGTAAGGGGCAGCAGGACAGGATGGATGCCCTGTGCCTCAGTTTCCCCACAACCCTCTGTCCCCTGCATTCACCATCTTTCTGTGCCAGCTTCCTGCTCAGCTATCCCGGGTGGCCAGCAGCCATCAAAGACCGAGAGACCTCTGACCGTGGCCCTCAAGGACACCACGGAGCCCCTCTTCTGGGGCCGTGTCTGCAGCATCAATGCTGTTGTCCTGATGTGCGTCAATATTTTCTGCTCTGCCTATTTTGCTTAGAGGACTGACAGCTCCAGGTGGGGGTGGAAGGTGCTGGGAGCGGGGGGAGGAAAGAGGATTTGGGTGATAGTTTTTATTTGTCACATTTGGGACACGGGATGTTTAAATCCACTGGTGCAATGGGCTGGGTGTTCTCAGCACCCTGAGTGCATCCCAGGGGTCTGGGAGGTGTGTGTGGGGGGCTTCTGCCGGGGCAGTGAGTCCCTGGCAGGGGTCTGAGGAGAGGTACTGGGGTGGGAAAATGGGGGCTGCAGTGGAAGCAAAACCACAGTGAAACAGCAGCCAAAGGAACACAGCCAAGGGACCACCCCACGGTGGTGGAGAAGGAGCCACCACACTCACAGGTGTCACCCAAACACATTTTACTAGCTCTAAATAAAAAATAATATCAAAAAAGTAGTGCTGCAATTTGCAGCGATGAACAGCACCCGCAGGACTGAATCCCCTAGACCAGCCTTCCAGCCCCAGCACCCTTTCGTGGCGTTACCAAGCCCGGCCGCATCCTGGCTGCCTGCAGCCCTCATTGGAGCTGGGGTTTCACTTACGGGTCTGGAGAGGAGTGAAGCTTTGGGACACATGTAGCTCTTCCCTTCCATTGCTGCCACCTCACCGGGATGTGGCTCTGTAAAAGTTTTTACCGCCCTGGTTCAATGCTCACAGGGGAGCACCGCTGCAGAGATGCCCAGGCTGGTGGATATCTCCTGGGTTGGCAGAGCCGGGGCTGATGTTTTGGGGTGCTTGGTTGGGGATCACCACCAGCCTTGGCCTCTACCTCCAGCACAGCACCAGGACCTCGTGGGTCAGCAGCCCAGCACGGGGATCGGCACCGTCCATAGGGATGAAGGGAGGTGCAGTCCGCGGGTGGGCACAAAGCAGCTCCAGCGAGTGAGGAGCAGCGGATCCAGGGTCCTCCTTGCTCTCCCGAGGCACCGGCAGCAGCTCACTTGTGGATGGGGTGGACGTAGTTACGGGGGAAGAGGCCAACGCGCCCGTAGATCTTCCCCTGCCACCAGTTGGGATCAGGGCAGTCCAGGACCTCGATGATGTCCCCGCGGAGGAAGGGCAGCTGGGAGCCGTCATGGGCTGAGAAGTTGAACTGGGCTTGTACAAATTTAGGTCTCCTCACCTGGAGGAAAGTCAAGGGCAGGGGTTGGTGGTGGGAGAAGTGTCTTCATCTACCAGCCCTTCTGTGCCAGGATGCACTGCCTGAGTCCCCAGTGTGCCAAGGATGCAGCCTTGGTGAGGACCAGCCTGGGGTGAGCCAGAGCATAGAGGCTATGGGGGGGTACATGGGGTGCTTGATTTGAGGATGAGCGATGGGAGGTAGGGAATTGCTGCCGTGGGAAGAGCCGGACTGCTGGAGACAGCCCTGGGTGCAGGGGAGAGCCTGGGGTGCAGGGGAGCACCTCAGGACACAGGGATGCCTGGGAGAGCCCAGCTGGGTGCCCAGGGTACCCTTGGCCCTCAGGAACAGGGCCCCTTCTCCTTCCCAGGTCTTTCCTGGGTCCCTCTGGGTGCTGGAGCTGCCCCCAGCCCAGCTCCCAGAGCCCAGTTTCACCACCTCCACAGCTACTGCTCCAGGGCTCAGCTTTACTGGAGCTCACCCGAAGCTGGCTGCACCCTGTCCCAAGCTGGTTGGGCTCTTCCACCCACCCCGGGCATCACCCCTGGCCCAAGGGATGGTGGCGTTGGCCTGGGGCAAGCTGCTGTGCCCTGCCCTGCCCTGCTGAGCTGTGCTGGTGGCTTTTCTCCACCCTGTCTCGGGCTGTTGCACCCTCTTCTGCTCGACAGCACCTGGAGTGCAGGGCCAAGTGCCAGCCGGGGATGTCCCTGTCCCCCTCTGCGGGGAAGCTGCTGCTGACCCATGGGTCTGTCCCATGCCTCAGTTTCCCCACAGACCTTAGTGGGCCAATGGCAGCCCTGGTGCCAGGGGAGCGATGAGGGATCCCAAAGGGGATCAGATGTGGGCTCCCAGCTGCTGGGCCTGCCATCACCCCATGCCTCAGCTCCACACATCCCCATGGCCCTGATGATACCTCCTGGGTCTGGTCCTCATCCCGGAGGAAGATCTGCTGCTTTTTGGCGATGGTGGTTGTCCTATAGAAATCCACCAGCTCGTTGAGGGAGTTGAATTTTTCCTCCCAGAGGAAATATTTGCCGTTCCTCTCCCTGAGCACCTTGAAGTGCTGGACGTGCTTCCCATAGCTGCAGAAGAAGGATGGACGTTACCCCAGGCTCAAGATGCTGGCAGAACCCAGACCTCCTTCCCCTCCTGGCCCCGCTGGTGAGGCAGATGAAGGTCCTATGCATGCTAGAGACACAGACCTGCAGCTGAGACCTGCCACAGCTCATCACACACGCAGCTGGAGCTCAGCGCCTGGCCATGGCGCTCAGCACAGCAGGATGCCGATGGGCTTGAGGCTGGCAGAGCATCGACCATGTGCAGCACAAGTGGCTTCATCCAGGGAGCAACCAGGGACCACATTGGAGACCACGTGTTCAAAACGTTCGTGCAGGGCAGGTAAGAGTGGGGCATCCATGGGCTTGGGTGCTGGCGCTGCTTGGGCTTTCCTAAAGGCTCTGGGAGGGCTCTTTGGGAAGGGTCTGGGTTCCCTACACCTCGCCAGAGCCCTTCAGCTTCCTCCCCTTCTCCTTCTTCATCCTCCTGCTTCACCATCAAGGGGAAGTGTGGCGAGAGCAGCGGGTCTCAGCTCAGCACATAGCCAAAAGCTGGGCCTGGGTTCCCAAACCCCTGCTCCCCTGGGGACCCCCAAGCTGCAGGAGAACAGGCAGGCTGGGATTCCCCTTGCCCGCCCCTGGGTGTGTCCCTGGGGGTGGCAGGTTTGGGTGCCCACCCTGCGGGGCTGGCATGGGGCCACCGCGGGGACCCACTGCTGCCAGGCCCCCGGGCAGGGGCAGGGACCTGGCCACGCTGGTGACGCACGGCAGAGCACGGCTCCCTTTCATTATGGGCAAGAACATCCTTAAACGTTTAATTAGAGATTAGCAGCGTGAGAAAGTCCCTGGCTGGCCTGGGGCCGGCTCCTGCTCCCCTGGCCTGGGGCAGGGAAGGGGCATTTATGGGGTGAGAGGCCCAGGGGCTGGCTCTGCCCCTTGGCACTCTGCCTTCATCCAGCCCTGGCTGACGATGCCCGAATCACCAGCCCTGTGGCGTTGGGATGCTGCATCCCTTCATCCCTGGGGATGCTCTGGACAACCCGTTCCTCCAGGCCGTGTCCCCTGGGCTGTGCTTGCAGCTTGGCCCCAGACCTGTTGTCACCCACATGGCTGCATGTAGGGGCAGCCCAGTGAGGGACCCCGGGTGAGGCAGCGATGGAGCCCAGGGGTGCAGGAAGTGGTGGGGATGGAGGTGGAGCATGAGGCTGCAGAGAGGAGGAAGGAGATGAAGGCTGTGTGTGAAACTGTTCCTGGATGCAGCGAGGCTCCAGCTCCACAGCCCCTGGCCCCTTTGAGGTGTCCTGGGCAGGGCAGGGTGCTCGACCCTTCCCCAGCACCACAGTGGGGAGCACACAGAAGCATGGCTTGATGCCCACAGAGTGAGGGCTACAGGGGACTTCTGCCCATCCCACTGTGTGCCCTTCTGCATCCCACAGCCACTTACTTGACGGAGATGGAGAACTCGCCCGGGGTGCTCTCGCTGTCACGGATCAGGAAGGCTCCCAGGTGGTTGCACTTGAGGAGCCGCTCCTCTGCCAGGTTCCGGGAGATCCTGCCCGCGTACCACCTGCAAGGGACACTGGGTTGAGCAGTGCGGGCACCCCAGGGACATCCCAGGGATGCCCCAGTGCTACATCTCCACCCTTCAGGATGGAGGCACCAAGAGCCTGTTGGGCTCCTCATGGGGTTGGGACCCCCCTCCCTTCCCTTTCCCCCCAACCCGATTTATCACAGCACTTTCAGGGAATGGGGGGGGAACCGTGGGGTGCTGGGGGTGCAGGCATGGCCCCGTGCACTGCCTCGTCCATCACCAACAGCCACAACCACATCCTGTCACCCGGCTCACCACATCGCATGCCTCGTCCCCCGCTTTGCTGCCAGTCCCCCTGCTCCTCCCCCTGTCCCATGCCGCCCCCCACCATGGCAACAGCCTTGCCAGGTGCTATGAGGAGGGTTTGTAGAGCAAAAAACCCTCTGTGGCAGGATGAAACCCTTCCTGGCTGTGTTGCCAGCAGCTGCCAAAACAAGGTGGAGGAGCAAAGTCCCCATCTCCCATCCCTGCCAAGGCTGCGACCATATATTTGGGAGCCCCAGGCCATGGAGACCCTCTGCTACCTGTTAAAATTGGCTGGTGAATGGTCACTCATGGACTTTAACACAGAACATCTCTCAGCACCAGCCCTTCAGGCTGCGTCTCGCCCATCCTGGCTGGTTAACTGAAGCCGGAGAGGCAACGGGCTCTGCCCCAAGCCCACATGTTCCTGGTCCCCAGCTGCAGCCCCAAGCAGGTTTCGCTACAGCATTTAAATATTATTTACCAGGGGATAATGATACATAAAGCACAGGTTAAAACAGGGGTGGATTATGCTGGGCTTTAATAACACGGTAATAGGATTGTGTCTAATGCAGTCGTAATTCCGTAAAGCTTTGTTGCTCCCCAGTTATCACTCATTCAGCGGGCAGCCCGGCGCGAGGGTGGAATCTCTGTGTGTCGGGGGTATATGGCCATGTTGCTGCCTCCCCTCCCCTCTGGCTGTGGTGGCAATGGTGGACTGACTGGGCAGGTAGACCCCATTGCTCTGTGACTCAGTTTCCCCGTGTGTGGGACCACCCTGGCTCGTGGCAGACCTTTGGGCATCAGGATGCACCATTGGGATCGCTGCCTGGGTGGTGGGAGAGGATGTCCTTGTGCTGGTGAGTGCTACTGGAGCGAGGCTTCGAGCCCCTCTTCCTTGTGTGGTGGGTTGTACTTACGGGTGCGGCTTGACCTTGATGTAGTTTTTGGGGACGAAGCCCTCGCAGCCGTACAGCTCAGCCTTGTACCAGTTCTGGTCATCTTCCATGTTGAGGATCTAAGGTGGGAGAGGAGCAGGGAGGTGTCACCCTGACTGCAGTCCCCCTTAGGAGAGGAGCTAAGCGGGACCCCAACCACTGCCCCAGACCCCACATCTCCCACTGAAACCTGGGGGAAAAGGGGCTCTGACAAAGGTGACACAGTTCAGGGGTGTTTGGGGACACCAGCGCAGAGCTGGCTGCTGCCCCCATAGCTCATGGTCAGCCCAGTTCACCACGGGTGCCGGCAGCTGGTGGCGTGTCCAGCGCTGCCTTGGTCCCCCAGCCAGGGCAGAGGGTATAAAATCCATCCCTGGAGAAGCCGGGGTGGCAGCCGTAGCCCCGCGTCCCCCTGGGTGCCCCATGGGAGGAAACGTCCCGGTGCGAGCAGGGGTGCTGACACCCGCTTCCGCGCAGCACCATTTTCCAGCCTCCCACGCAGGGGCCCCGGCACAGCTGTGCAAACAGGATCCGAAACCCGGGGGCACAGCACCAGGGATGCGGGGAAAACACGGCAGGGAGGCAGAGCCATGGGCATGGCAGGTCTGGGGTCCTGGGTTACGGCAGGGCCATGGGGTTGGCTGCACCCATGGGGGGCTGCTGGGTGCTGGGGGTCTGTGAGGAGCTGTTGGCATCACAGAATCGGCCCCATGGAGAAGGGTGAGTGGCTGGGTGGCGTGGCAGGGTACGGGTGCTCTCACCCCCATCGCAGGGCTGCAGTCGCCTGGGGATGTTTTGAGTCCCCTTGAAGCTTTTTGGGATTCCCAAGAATCTGTCTCGATGCCAGTGCCTTGGTGGGTGTTTGGGCACATGGTCCCTGCAGCCAGGTCTCTGCAGCCCCTGCTGCCTCCCTGGGGCAGCGAAAACATCTTCCAGTCCCGGGGGGGCTGCTGCAGAGCACAGCCGGTGGCCCTGATGGCCAGGGAGGCCACATGGCTCATCCCAGGTGGGATCTTGCTGGAGATGTCGTTGGTGGCACAGACAAGGGGTACCCACCGCTGCTGGGGATGCTGCTGCACACCCCAAAAACCTCAAGGATGGCTACTTCTACCCACAAAAAGCCCCAAAGAGGCAACAAAATGAGGTGCAATGAAAGTGCCGCTGTTACTCCATGCTGTGTGCGCACTCTGTCCCCCAAAGCAGCAGCATCGGACCTCCCCATGGCTGGTGACCCCCCCCCTGCTCCCCGTACCTTCAGGGTGTCCCCCTTCTGAAAGGGCAGCTCATCCTTCTCAGTCGCCTGGAAGCTGTAGAGAGCTACGGACTCCATGGCTCTGGCTGTCACTGGGGGTGGCGAGGGGTCCTGGGGGCTCAGCGTGCCAGGGGCACGGGCGGCGAGCCCCAGCAGCGTGGGGCTGTGGGGGTATGGGGCGAGCGCACCGTGCAGCGGTGCTGGCGGGCAGGAAGCTGCGCTGATGTCAGCACGCTGCTAGTGCGAGACCGTGAGCACCACGTGGGATGCTGCCGGTGGGCACAGCTGCCCAGATGTGCTGGGAGGGGCCCCATCTCTCGCAGGACCTGGGCATGTTGGCTGGCGATTTGGCATCACCTGGGTGGTGGGTTGCGGGCAGCGGTGTTGGGTGGTCATGGGGTTTTGGAAGGAAAAAGGATGGTGATGGGCCAGACACAGGCTGAGGATGTGGGCGAAGTATGTCTGGAGAGTAGGCTGGCGGTGCTGGTTGGGGAGGCTCAGGAGAGACCTTCTTGCTCTTGACAACTCCCTGAGAGGAGATTGGAGCCAGGTCGGGGTCACTCTCTTCTCCCAAGGAACAAGCAATAGGACAAGAGGAATCGGCCTCAACTTGCACCAGGGGAGATTTTGGTTGGATATTGGGAAAAATGTCTTCCCCAAGAGGGTTGTCAAGGGCTCCAGGCTGCCCAGAGCAGTGGTGGAATTCCCAGCCCTGGAGGGGTTTCCAAGCCATGGAGATGTGGTGCTGAGGGCCATGGGTTAGTGGTGCCCTGGCAGTGCTGGGGGAACGATTGGACTTGATGATCTTGAAGGTCTCTTCCAATCAAAACAATCCTATGATAAAATGTGTATACCTCCAATAAGGCAATCCCAAAGATCAGGCTTCTGCCTGAGCCAAGCCCAGCGGCACACAGCAATGCTCTGCTAGCAGCACATCCAGACACCCCTGGGGTCCTGGCCCGCTGGGATCCAACCTTTGTGTACTCTTCAGCCTACTAAGGACAACCGCCAGCATAAATTTAGCAAAAGCTGAAAATCCCTTCTCCGTAGACTTGCTGTGTTGCTGTGCCACCACCTCCAGCCTCAGAAGGGGGCACTGCTCCCATTTAAATAGCACTGCAGCAGTCCCAATTCTGATGGGACAAGCCATTTCAGCCCATTTCAAGGAACCAGGAGTAATTACAAAATACTATTCATAACTGAGCAACTTCAGGACCATCAGCTTCACCTATGACATTCCTCACCCTGGAGAGTTAAAGTTAAACATCACTGAAAAGCTGAATATTTTGCTTATTTTTCAGACAGCTTCTCTGATGTCTGCCCAGGTTCTGAGG
This sequence comes from Coracias cyanogaster, assembly GCA_033124195.1. NCBI lineage: Eukaryota > Metazoa > Chordata > Aves > Coraciiformes > Coraciidae > Coracias > Coracias cyanogaster. The sequence continues at coordinate 8,564 of JAVSBS010013304.1, forward strand.
TTTATCAGGGATAACCTGGTCTTGCTCCTTCCACATAAGACTATTTGGATGAAGCAGGTTCACGTTAAACGTTTGGGGTTTGAAGTCAATGGGGGGGTTGATCTACTTAAGCCATGGATCGGACTTGTTCTGGTTGTTGTTCTGGTTTTTCTGTTCTAAAGCAGTTCCAGAAGCTGGAACAATTCTTGCAGGAGGCATCATGAAAACAATTCTTCCATGTTCTTCCAGACGACTGATCCTTTCAAGCAGTATCTATAAGTATTCCCCATCCTTTTCCTCAACAGCCACTGAAAGCACTTTTTGCTCTCAAGTATAACCAGATACTTCTTTCCTCATTTCTAAACCTGAAAATTTGCACTGCCAGAGCAATTGCATTAGTCTGCAGAGCCAGGAGAGCGTGCAGGACTTCACTGCTCTCCATGGCCATCCAGGCAACAAGCTCCTGTGAAAGTCACCATGGATGCTCCCACCCCTCGCCAAGACCACCCTGCTCTGTCCTGGGTACCAGGCGCTCCTGCTGGCATCCCCATGTGGTCCACTGTGAAATGTCCCTGCAGGGTGACAAGCTTCCTGGCCCCAAAACAGCTGGCTAATAATAACATGTCCAAAGAGCTTAGAGCTCTTGTATGTACAGACAAATGGATTTTTTCCATTTCCTATGTGGTCAGGAGGACTAGGGCGGGGATTGTCCTCTGGACTGGGCACTGGGGAGGTCACACCTCAAATCCTGGGGTCAGCTTTGGGGCCCCCAATCCATAGAGGGACACTGAGGCTGGAATGTGCCCAGAGAAGGGCAACAAAGCTGGGGAAGGGTCTAGAGCAGGAGTGTGGTGAGGAAGCAGCTGAGGGACCTGGGGGTGTTGAGCCTGGAGAAAAGGAGGCTCAGGGGAGACCTTCTGGCTCTCCACAGCTCCCTGGCAGGAGGTTGGAGCCATGTGGGGTTGGGCTCTTCTCCCAAAGAAGCAGCAACAGGACATGAAAAAGTAGCCTCAAGTTGCATCAGGGGAGGTTTAGGTTACCTCTGCAGAGCTCCAACCAGTTCCTGCTCACCACATCCACTTTTGCCAGAATAACTTATTCTTAAAACCTCCTCAGATGCTGACCTGAGCCTCCTGCCCATCCTCCCAGGTAGTCTACCCACCATCCTGTTGCACCAACAAAAAGCCCAAGATCCTCACTGCTACTTATTTAAATGCTAATGATCATCCACTTAATTTACAGACACCAGGGCAGAGAACTGATGAGACAGAAAGGATTTAAGAGGGATAAAAAGGACAATCAGATACACCTCAAATTCTTGTAACTGCTGGCAAATGTGAGAATCCTGATATGTCACCTATAAAACCACCTCAAATCAGCACAATCTGCATCACAGAAAGCATTACATGAACTGAACTGTAGGGCTTTTTAAAATATATATAAAACAAAACCATAAAAGTTTATATTAGAAAGAAAAAATATATATTAAAAACAATATTAACTCTTTAATGACAAGGGGTAACATTTTACACTGAAAGAGGGTAGAGTTAGATTAGATATCACTAAGAAATTCTTCCCTCTGAGGGTGGTGAGACACTGGCACAGGTTGCCCAGAGAAGCTGTCGATGCCCCATCCCTCAAAGTGTTCAGGACCAGGTTGGACAGGGCTTGGAGCAACCTGGTCTAGTGGGAGGTGTCCGTGCCATGGCACTGGGGTTGGGACTAGATGATCTTTGAGGTCCCTTCCAACCCAAACCATCCTATGATTCTCTGACTAACCACTGGGCGAGACAAACCCGTGATGAAGATAATCTTCCATGCTTTTTTGGCCTGAATCAAAAACCCGTCTCATTTCACAAAAGCACATTAACTTGCCCTTTCAGCAATTTCAGTGGCTGGAGAGCCAAAGCTGCCACCCAGTTTCTGCAGAAAGCAGGAGGACACAAAGCTGGCACACATCATGCTAGCTCATCCTTTGACCCCAACATCAGGGCTGTGCTTGTTCACCTTCACGCTACAGATTTCTCCATTGAGCATCAAGAGAAGAAGACCCACCATGGCCATGTAACACTCCCTTGCCCACTGCTGCTGTTACGTGCCAAGTCACTCGGGGGCTCACCAAGGGCTGGACGAGGCAGGGAAATGATGGAGGATGGAAGAGCTTTGCTTTTGTGCAGCTATAATGAACAAATTCTCTGTGCAACCTCCTCAGGAAAGCCATTGATGTTGGCTGGAGAGGCAGCTGCTCAGCCATCTTTGCAATGCAGGAAAGGTCTTGGGCTGGAGCCATGGAAGCATGTGACAGTGGGAAAATTTGAGCAAAGGGAATAAAGACAAGACTGTTTCCAGTGATCCACCAGAAAGAGCTTAATAAGGAAGTCCCTGTTCTGCTGAGGAGTCTGACCATCACTTCAGGAAGCTGCAATGAGGGACTGATGACAGCAGGGTGAAAGGGGGCCCAGGAGACGCTTCTGCTCTTCGGACTGTGAAGGGGGCCCTGGGGACATCCACCAATCCAGGGCCAGCAAAGGAAAGGGTAGAAGCACCTTCAGTGGCAACATCTTCCATTTCTTCTCTCAGGTTCCAAGCAAATCCCTTCACAGGGAGCTGGCCTTGTTTACTGCACAATAAAATACCAGCTACTCCCTTGCTAATGTGTTTGTTGTCTTCTAGAAGAACACAGAAAGCCTTTGAAAGATGCTGCTGTAAGAAGAAACAAAAGCTCTGTAGGTAATGGGATAGCTGTTTGTGAAGTCCTACATTCAGGTCAAAATCCTGGTATGTAATAAGCCTGCACTTAAAGACACGGACACAGTGTTATCTGAGGGGAAGAGATAAAACAGATACAACAGAAAATAGAAATATCAGGGGAAATGCACTGCTGTCATTTACTTCTCTTCAGATACTAGGAAAAAACCACCACCTGATTGCACTCCAAAGCCAGCCTCATAACGTGCAATAATTACTTAAAGCCCACTCACCACATCCATTTCCAAAGACTTTGAATTGCTTCCCTGGAAAGTTTTTCATCCGCCCACCACTTCTGGGTTTGCACGGCAGTTTACCAGCCACTTTAAACCACTGAAGATGGGGAGAGCAACAAGGGCACCTAGTAATGGTGACCAAAGAGTCAGCTGCCTCCAAAAGAACCTCCACACTTGGGGGCTGTTGGTCCTCTTCTCCCCAACCCAGCATGGCTGCATTGACGAGACAAATCAATCACTTTGAATCTCCAAAATCTAAATATATGGAGCATATCCTACATTCACCAACCCATTTTATCTCTCTATGGTGTCAAAACCCACTTTTAACATGCTAATGACCAAAACAGTGTGGAAATTACCAGACTGGTGCTATCTCACCACCAAAGCATGAGGACATGCCACCACCACTACCATCCCAGCCCTCCCTGTGCTCCTGTGTTATAGCTTTAGCAGCTCACCTTTGGTTAACCCCTTGCTGTGATACCCAGATCTCTGCAAGAGGCTTCATTCTCCCAGACCTCCCCTATGACTATGATGTGACTCCAGAACTCACCTCCTCACCTCCCCTGTGCATGGCCTACACTCACCACCTCCATTTCTCTTTGCTATTTTTACCAAATCTGTTTGGTGAGAAACAGGAACAGGTTGCCCAGGGAAGCTGTGGATGCTCCAACACTGGATGTGTTCAAGGCTGGGTTGGACGGGGCTTTGAGCAACCTGGTCTAGTGGGAGGTGTCCCTGCCTATGTCAGAAGACTTGGACCTAGATGATCTCAAAGGTCCCTTCCAACCCAAACCAGTCTATGATTCTATTCACCCAAACATTTCAGACCACAGTAGGGAAGTAGCCTGTCCTCATCACCGCACGCTCAAATTTGTTTCCAGACCACATATGGACACGCGAATTGGTGGTGAATTCAGTCACCCCCAGCCTTTGTCACACCATTAGCACTAATTCCCAGCAGTAACCATTTCCCACGAGCTCCTTGGAGCTGCCCGGTCCTTAAGCCTTTTGTAATGTCAGCTTCTGATAGACTGCAGGGATCGCTTTTTAATTAGAGTGATATTTAGTTCTAGGTCAAATGGCTTCTAATAATCTAAGTTCTCCGTCTCAGTGAATTTAGCATTGCCAGTCAACCCTGCAGCATCAGAGAAGGAAATGAGGCCTGCATGACAAGACTTTGTCCACAGCCAGGAAAATGCCATGGATAACGCTCCTCACCCTCTCATCTTCACTAATGGAATGCCATGTTAGACCTACTGTCCTGATACGAGTTAGACTCAAACCAGGACACCTACTTTTTTACCCTGGTTTAGTATTTTTGCTATTAAAGCCACATGCCCAACTTCTACCCCAAGTTGTTAGCAGTGGTACAGAGCTGCTGTATCACAGGACTTGGCTCTGCTCTGAGAGGTGGTCATCAACTGTTGTTCTTCTGAGGAACATACCACAGAAAGAGATTGTGACATAAGTTACAATAAATTGGAGGTTAAGTTGAGATTGATGAGCATTTGTGTAGATTTAAAACACAAACGCTGGCTTGTGTCAGCATGGGTGTAGCCAGCAAGACCAGGGCAGGGATTGTCCACCTGGACTTGCCAATGGGGAGGCCAACCCTCGAACCCTGGGGTCAGTTTTGGGGCCCTGACTCCAAGAAGGACATTGAGGGACTGATGTGTGTCCAAATAGAGGCAATGAAGATAGTAAGCGGTCTCAAGCACAAGTCTGGAGAGGAGCAGCTGAGGGACCTGGGATGGTTGAGCCTGGAGAAAAGGAGGATCAAGGGAAGATCTTCTTGCCCTTAACAACTTCCTGTCAGGAGGTTGGAGCCAGGTGGGGTCAGTTTCTTCTCCCGAGGAACAAGCAATAGAACAAGAGGAAACAGCCTCAAGTTGAACCAGGGGAGGTTGAGGTTGGAGATGAGGAACAATTTGTTGCTGGCAAGGACTGTGAAGGGCTGTGCCAGGCTGGAGAGGGCAGTGGTGGAGTCCCCATCCCTGGAGGGGTTTCCAAGCCGTGGAGATG
>JAVSBS010013306.1:0-11696 GCA_033124195.1 Coracias cyanogaster
CATCCCTGGCACCATTGCAGGTGAGGTTGGCCGGGGCTCTGAGCAACCTGCTCTAGTTGCAGATGTCCCTGCTTAGTTCAGGGGGGTTGGACTAGATGACCTTGAAAGGTCCCTTCCCACCCAAACCACTCTGTGATTTTATGATTCTGTTTGGCCAAACTTCTTCCTTGTTAGGTGTCCACACATTTTAGTCGTGGGTTTTAGATGATAAAGGCATGAGGTGACAGCAGGGTTGTTCTTTTTTTCAAATGTTCTGTCCTTACTTGCCATTGTTTGTATCTGTTTTTTTAGAATCATGGAATGGTTTGAATTGGAAGGGACCTTAATGCTTATCATTGTTGGAACAAGGAGCCCTCCTGTGCAGATCGGGGACTCCTTAAGTAGGGAACGCTGAGCTCACTTTGTGTCTTTGTCGAGCTTCCTGCTACGATTGCGATGTCCTTATGCCTTTTCTGCTGGTAGTTGCTGTTGGTACGCTGGACTCGCTACCCTTTGGTCTGACCAGGTACAGCCTCTTCCAGGTACCAGCACAGACGCTGACCGGCAGGTCCCCGCTTTCTGGTAAAACACCAGAATGGAGACATGGGGAGCTTTTGGTTGGAATAAGCAGTGGTGGAGTCCTCATCCCTGGAGGGGTTTCAAAGCTATGGAGATGTGGTGCCGAGGGACATGGTTTAGTGGTGCCCTGGCAGTGGTTAATGGTTGGACTTGATGATCTTGAAGGTCTCATCCAACCAAAACGATTTGATGAATTCTTTGTTCAGTGGCTGTATCACAAACTTTGTGTAAAATGCGTTCTTCTCAACTTTGACGTAACTGGAAAAGTTTTGGTTTTTTCTGATCTGTTTTTTTCTGACAAAATTATTGAGATCCTCCTCAATAAAGTTAAAACTCTTAAAAGTCTGGAGAGTAGTGACAGTGGCTGTTACAACGATGCTTTTGAGACTTACCATCAGTAACAGCACTGATTTATTTTTTTCCTCAATCCCTTTACATCCAGTGTTATACTAAGCAGGGAAATGTCAAAAATGGCCCAGGTTTTCTCACAGAAATACCCGTCTTTATTTGACAGTTGGTGATGAACGGGGACTTTGACCCTTGTGCCCACCTTACTAACGATTAACGTAACTTGAAAAGACAAGTTTTATTTTTGGTTTTACAATGTCAGCTTTATTTTACTGTCCCTCTTTACAGCCCTTTGCTGCGAATGGGGAGGAAGGAAGTAACTGCTTTGAAGTGAGGATTTTTGTCTGACTTCCAGCAGCACAGATCGCGAATTAAATTGTGCTACCTTGGAAAAACCTGTCGTAAAGTCTGTGCTCCTCACTTCCAGGCATCAAGTAGCTGTGAGGTGTATTAGCATCATCAAATCACAGAATGGTTTAGGTTGGAAAAGAGCTTTAAGATCTTTGAGTCCAACCATAACCCTACACTACCATGTCCCCTTATCACCACATCTCCATGGCTTTGAAACCACTCGGGCGATGGGGACTCCACCACTGCCCTTGCTGGTGGCTTCTTGGCCACCTGGGCACACGCTGGCTCATCTTCAGCAGCCTGTTGACCAACTGCCCCCAGGTCTTTTCCCACCGGGCACTTTCCAGCCTCTCTTCCCCCAGCCTGGAGCGTTGCAGGGGGTTGTTGTGACCCAAGGGCAGGACCCGGCCCTTGGCCTTGTTGACCCTCATCCCATTGGCCTTGGCCCATCAATCCAGCCTGGCCAGAGCCCTCTGTACAGCACAAGAGGAGATCCCAACCCAAACACCAAAGCTGGGGCCTGAGCGTTGCTGTTCTTAAGCCTCTTCTGCACAGTAACGCTTTTGTGCCACTCGTAACCACGCTCTTGAGTTGACCCCATCACAGACACTCCTTTTTGATCCCCTCTGCTATGAGCTCTGGAGGGGCTCTATGACACACAATTGGAACAGTCAGGACCCCCCAAAATATGTATGTTGAGTATATAAACAGATAGTTAGTCCAAAAATCTCTGCAAGGTAAGAAGAGAGTTATGCTGAACTGGTGCAAGTTTTTGACTGACAGCGGATAACCGTTTATCAAGGGGAAACAGGAACTAAAAAAATGAACACTTACTATGATATTCAAGGATGGTTTTGAAAACCTGGAAAACATCCTGCAACGTGACTTTATAAACCTTTGAAAACCTTATAAATCCTTGAAACCTTATAAATCTTTGAAAAGATGGTGGTGAGAAGTCTCCAATGGCTGCCACTCCCTGGGCAGGAGTTAAACAAGGCCACCCCAAACCCAAACGTGTGTGAAAAGGACTTAGAATTGTAAACCGCTGACGGGAGACAGACATCAGTGAAATTCCAGTCTGAGAATGAAGACATTGCTTAAAATTTGCTGTACTACAAAAGTTGCCTGATTTTTCTAGGCAGAGAAGAGATGAACCAGCGCAATGTTTGGGAGTATGTGATTCTCCAGCAAGGACCCACCCAACTCATCTGTGTGCTGCCACCAGAGTTCTTTGGCTCCTTTCACATCCTGGGTATCAGGCCTGGGCTGATAAATATCTCTAATGGACTTAGCAACAGTTACCTACAATCCTCTCAATGCCAGAGGTTTCCTAATGCTCGGCACACTTGGCAGTGGCCAGTTTTTACCTGCATCATATTCACATTTCTCTTCCGAAACAAGCACAAACCAGACTACAAACCTTCACGCGCTCTCCCAGTCAAAACAGTCAGGCCCAAACATGCGCGTGCGTTTCCTTCCTCAAACCTGCACAAACAGTTGGGACTTCTCCCCGGTGAAGAGCGTGACTTCATCAACCACCGCGTGCCCAAGAACCTCCCTTGGCCACGGTCAGGCGAGACTGACGGACGTGACGCCGGGGAGGTTCGCTGAGACAAGCCACGCGTGTGGGATTACAACGAGCAATCCTAAGAAATTCCTGCCCTTTAATTCTCTTTTCAGCAGATTCTCTTTCAGGAGCTCGCAGTTCAAAATCCTCTCTCTGTGTAATTCCTTCTCAGCATGAGAAGTTGATACTGAAGCGTTACCGTGACATCATGAACCCGAAGTCAACTAAATACATTAACGGCAAATACACCGAACATCTCAAGATTCGAGCTACGTTTCTGCCCCTATACACGTCTCAGGTTTTAAACTCTCCAAAATCCCTTCGTTCTGAAATCCTTCGACATTTATAATAAACCCAGAAAGCAGGGAGAGAAATTAAAAGAAAAAAGGAAAAACCTCCATTCTTCAGAAGAGAAACCCACGGCAAAGAGGGGCTACGTGGAATTCTCATTAACCAGTCTGTGAGGCAGGCAAATAAGAGATGAAGGAGCTATTGAAAAGCAGCAGCTGAACGGCTCCAGCTGCAATAGATCCCGATTTTCTGAGCCCCCACGCTCTCAGCTGCCAGGCTCACTGCCCATAACGCTGCCGGGATTCCGCGGCACAGGTACCGTGTGCCTACAGGAAAGGCATTCCTGGGAATGACTCATATTTTGAAATAACAGCGTACCTCCGTGAAATCTTCTGTTAGGGATGGTTTCTTTTCCCACCACATCTGCTACTATTGTTTTATCTATTTTCCCCAAAACTATTAAAAGAAAAAAATTAGGTGAGGCACATAATAACCGGGTTTAAGGCTTTTTGATACAGAAAAATATTAAGATGGTAAGAGAACAATGGTGCCGAACAATAGGAAGAGAGAACTGACAAGAGAGCTTAAAATCAGGGTGTTGAAGGATCTCTGCATCCCACTGGGCACTGAACTGCCACCACTGCAAACCACATATTCCAGGCCCGAACACCAGAAGAGCCGCAGAGGAGCAAGACAATGGAACACACTTCGGGAGTGAAGCTTGGTGAGCGACAGCAACACCTTAGGTGACATTTATTTATTTGCTGTTTTTTCTAACTCATCAATTTCTCTAGCATTCAAATGCAACGCCCAGGTCCTTCCCAAGCGGATCAGACAGATGCCTCAGATCCTGCCTGGATCTCCGAGAGCAGCGAGTTCTCCCCAGCACCACCGAGAGGGATGTCCAGAGCCGCAGAGCCTTGCCAGCCTGCCTGGCTGCCCTCCACGGCGTTGGGAGACTCAAAGCTTCTCCTGCGAGGAGAGGTAGTAACACAAGAGGAGAAGATGGAACCATCAGCCAGCTGAGGCACTGCAGACCTCACTGCTCGGAAAACGTCTTCACTGCTTTCAAACATTTCTGGACGTACAAGCTGGACCGCAGTGGGCAGATCCAACAGAAAGAGGAACCAAGAACAAATATTTTCTTCAATTTCCTTTTAAACAAATAATCCCGGTCATATCTCGTCAGCACATTTCATGACTGCGAAGTGACCCAGATTTCAACTATGAAGAAACATCCCGAGGAGATGATGTGTTCATGGAGCTGGCTGCAGTCCGCTCACAAGGGACTGGAGATGCTTTCGAGACACGCAAGATCTAACGCTCACGTACGAGAGGCCCGAGTCACCGTGGGGAACAGGCAGAACGTTGGTAAAGCCTGTGCCTGGTGGGGAGAGAGAACTACGGGACCAGTGATAACCCTGGTGTAACGATACACCTGCCTGGACTCACCACAAAGCCACTGGCTCATAGAGAAAGCCTTTCATCCACCCAGGCCCCAAAGCACTTCACAACCTTCGAGGAAATGCTTTTTTTTTTTAGTTCAAAGATGTTGAGACTTTTCCCCCTCAAAGACTCTTGGCCTTTCTTTAACCAGCTTCTCCCTCGCTAGGAAAACGCAGCAATTTTGTGTTATTCCGGCTGATGTAGTCCGTATTTCACAACTACTTGTCGCTCTGCTCACATCTTCACGTGTGTTTTCTGCAGCTGCCTCCCACAGACACAAGTACTGACTAGGAAACCATGACTCAAAGAGGTCTGGAAGTAGCACTAGTACAGGGTAGGAAAAAGCAAAATAAAGAGGCAACGATCTATAAAGCCAGGCAAAAACCACATAATATGGACTGTTCAGACTCAGTGCTTGGTTATGAAGCCTGGATAAATGTATAAAGACACCATGAGTTCCACCAAAGCAACAAGCAATCATAGCTCTCAGAGACGCAACGCACGTGGCACCTCTAAATATTCCCTGTTTCACTGAGAGCACTTTTTCCTCTCCTCTGATCTTTTGGGTTACTAAGCCATCTCAACCTGAAATAAAACGACGATTGAAGCCCCTGAGCGCCAGTCCCCTCATTTTAACCCCTCAGTACCTCACCGTGGGCCCACAGCCATAGTTCTGCGCTCCCAAAGCTTCAGCATCTCCCCTAAAAGAAACATCTTCTTAGATTTTGCCAGAGAATCGCCCTTAACAGAAAAAAAAAAAAAAAAAAAAATTACTCTTAGATTTTCTAAAAGAAAATAGAAAAACTTCTAAAGGAAAATAGATTTTCTGTTCCTTTTCTGCCCTAGCAAACATGTTCCTAAGCACCGTGGCTCTGCCATCGCTTCGCTAGCGAGGCTCTGTTTGGATTACGCTACATGTATCTGGAAGTTTATTCCCTCTTGGCCAAGCTGTTTTCCTCTCTGCAAGCGAGGGTACACGTTTGTAATTCATCCAGTCGGTTTGGTTCAGGGCAGGCTACTAACCAGCAGAGAAAAACAGAGAGCGGGGTTAACCGCAGGAGGGTCACCTCAGAAGAGAACCCCCAAATCTGGCTATTCGCCGCCTCCAGGGTTGCCAAGGCGAGGATTTCACATGAGTCATCCTCCGGTACTGCGGCGCTCACCAGCACCGGAGACGTTGTCAAACACAAGTTTGCAGCGCTCGAGTTTTAGACGAGCGGACAAATTCCAGTAGAACCAGCGCTGCTCCTGTGCGGGTTCTGGGACGGCCCAGCTGTCTACAGACGTATTAGGCTCTCTGGACATTTAATCCACGCTGCTGGGCGCACGGGGAGCCTATTTTTGGAAGCTGCCTCCCTCTTGTTACAACCCGTGGCATAGACAGGTTGCTAAACGCTTCCTGAACAGACCTTCCAGGATGTTGTCTGACCACAAAAAAAATCCTATTGAGTAATTTAAAAAAAAAAAAAAAAAAAAAAATCTCATCCATATTAGTTATCTTTGAATTAAAAAAAAAAAAAAAGAAAAAAACAACTACAACAAAAAATAAATCAAGAAGGCTTTTAAAAATAGAATTCTCTGATTAACAAGCCCCAAAAAAGTGTGTGCTGCACTATGGAAGCCACGGAGCGACTCCTGTGTTTTCTGGGAGCTGCTAATCGCTTCCCCAAGGTCCACGCAGACAAGAGAGCTGCGCTTTGCTTAACTTCACCCGAGAACCTCATCTTGCTCTACTTCACCTTAATCTTCCCGGGGGATCAGAACCACAGTCCCATATTCCACAGGGCTTTGTCAGGTTGCTGCTATCTTTTAAAAGGCTAGATAAGGTTTTTTGGCTGCTCCTTTGGCCTTAAAAATAGCAGACTATTTTTATTGTAGGATAAAAACTCTTTAAACGATAATACGACTCTTATTGCCCTGGAAAACATTTTTTCTTTGGTGCGCTTGGTAGCTTCAAAACCTTTAAAAATAGTTTAAGCTGTGCTCTACCTTGTCAGGGGCTGCTCTTGGGTTGGTCTCACCTGGATTTCCTGATCAAAAAATAAAAAAATCAACCCACCCTGCTGTTAAAAATGGGAAAACACCATTGCAGTCACAGTTTTTAGCAGTCACTGTCCATAGAAATTTCAAACCGAACACCTCCCGTCACAGATAAATGCTGATTTAAAGTGAAATTCTTCCCAGCCTGTTCTGGCCTCTTTCTTGCATGGAAAACTTTATTGTTAGAAATTGGAGTCCCTGAGATTAATCTGCTAATTCATGCAGGTACCCAGGTTAAAACTGATAGGAAAGTAAGTGATAAAGTCTTAGCAGCTTTACTAATTTGTGAGGAACATATGTAACATATAACCTTAAAAACGTAACATTGAGACTTTATGAACTTCAATCTCAATTTAAAAAACTTAACTGAAAGGAGTTTCGGGGACCTGCCCTGATCCCATCACAACTGTTTTACACCTTGTTGTTGGGTGAAAAATAAAATAAGAAAATAAGACAAAAACCCCAAACCTCACTGGCTACTCAGCAGAGAGCTATGGGAAGTTTCTGGTCAATATTCCACTAATACAAAGAGCAATAAGCACAAGTTACCAGCAACAACAGAATTTTTGTCAGCCCAACCCGACCTGCACACACTCCAGAACGTCTCCATTTCACCGATTTATTTCACCAGCTCATTGCCTATTGTGATGCGGAAGGAATTTCCAGATACTGAGGAGACCTGATTTAACTTAAATCCCAAATTTAATGCACGGTAACTTAAATCCCAAACAAATCCCTGCAATCAAGTTAGTTGTCCCCTTGGTCCACCCAGTCTCCGTGACAGAGCACACGAAACCTTCCAGAAGAAGCGCCGAAGAAACAATTTAGCAAAATCAAGGAAGAGGATTCTTGATATTTATAAATGCGACTAAAAGAAATGCTTCCAGATTCCCATCCCTGCTTCCTCCACACCCCTCCCGGCTCCGCAGGGACTTTCCCCCATGGATTCTAACGTAGCTGCTGCCATGCTCCGGCACCCTCGCCCAGGCAGCTCTGCCGTTCACCCGGATTTTTTAGGCCTGCTCAGTAAACGGAAATGTTTCAACACGGAATCACAGGAACAAGGGGTGGAATAAAAACAAACAAGTCCTGGCAGGGAAAGGACAGTCCAGTAGTGAAGCGGCAAGTGCAGGGTAAAGTGCCGGAGCGTGACCACCAAGCAGAAGTGCAGAACCCAGCGCGGCTCAGCTGTCCATGTGTTCTCCGGGATATCACGCAGGAGCAGCTCCAGGCGAGGCATGGGAGAGGGCTGTTCCCTCTGGGCAGCGCAGAGGAGGTCACCTTGTTTCGGAGGAAGAGAGCTTGGCTGGGAGGACGCAAGCCGCGTCACGCTGCTCGCTCTCCGGGCTGAGGAACACATCCTGGCCCACCTCAGCCACGGGTCCCGCAGCTGAGAGGCTGTTCTGAGCTCAGCCCCTCCGGTGTCAGCCACCAGGCTGGTTTGTTGTGTTTATGTGAGCAGTAGTCAGGTCTAAAAAGTTTCTTTTATTTTGTGGCACGTTATTTTAACAACGACCATCCAGTCGGAAATTTTTAAAGCAATTATTTTACGTCATGGGTTTAACGTGCTCCTTGTACTCTTTGATGGGCTGCATTCTTCAGCACAAACATCAAGAAGCTTTTTCTATTACAGCTGATTTTTACAGCGGTATCGCTAGAGAAGATAAGGCTTATACAGCTGTGCCGTCCACAACTGTCTGTGTGTCCATCAGTCCCCCGGCAAACGCCAAACCCGCACACCAACATCAACCCCGTTTCACAGAGGCAGAGAAACGTCAAACTTACTAAGCTCCTACAAGTTCTCTGAAATTGCAAAGCTGTGCAGGGAAGAGCTGCTTTTAGTATCTCCAATAAGCAAAAACCGGCCACAGCCCCGTGCCTACCCCACACCCCCAAACCCACACACGGACTCTCTCCACCCTGGCTCCTCTCCCAGCCCACCTCTGGAGAAAAGGTCAACTCCTGAGCGCAGAGCGGGCCGTGAATGAAGAACCAGGCGCTCTGCTCCCAGCAAACCCCGCCAGGGCACGGCACGCACCAGGAGGGAGAGCGAGCACGAGCACTGGCTGGAGGGGGGACCTGGAATCCTGTGGGTCCAGAGTCTGGAAGTATTGGGGCTGGAAGGAACGCGCGGCTGTGGGAAAGCAAACCTTATCAAGCCTGCTGTTCAAGAAAAAAACATGTAACTCACTGGATTGTTTTTGCCTGTGCTTGTGATGATCTCCTTAAGAAGGATCCTCACTGATGACACTTAAGATAGGACAACAAAATATCGCAGAAACGGAGTTTGAAGAAAAATGCTGAGCACGCTACTGATGTCAATGGTAACAGCTTTTGTCACAGAGCACTACCACGGACCAAAACTCCTACAGAGGAATATTTAAAACCCTCCACATTAAAACGGGGGAAGTAATTCTCTCCTCAGCATCTATGTTGTGAAACAGAACTTAGGTTTTTTTAAACTCTTTGAACATAGGGAATAAAAGAAGTCCACCCAGATTAAACCACCTCCTCCTGCAAACCGAGGGAGTCCAGCGCTGGGTGCAGATGTGGCGTGTCCCTGCAGCCGCCAGGAAAAGAGCAGAGCCATGGAACTCAAGTACCAGGTGAAAAAGCAGCTTCCAGAAAACTCTGTACAGCTTTTACCTGATTTGCTTCTACCCTCTGATGGTTGACTGAAGGCTCTTAACCCCCTTTTACAGCCTTTTCACCTCACATTTGTCTCCTATCCACTGTGCGCTTCTCACTTCTTTCCCAAGGAGCGCAACACAAAGGGAAACTTTCAGAAGCGGCCGGGCATCTTCTGCCCTCTCCGAAGGCAAGATGTTGTTGAGCAGAAACCTGCGCCAGCGTGTTAATTGGGATGGAGTGGGAGCTTCTGAAACAAACCTTCTCACTGTCCCATTTACAGCGCTTGGGTTCACAGAACAAAGCAGCCTCGCAGCACACCAAGTGCGGTCCTCTCTGACTGGAGCCAAACTGGAAGACACTTCAAGCGCTACAGGGCACGGCACTAGACCGAGTTAAGACCTTCAGAAATGCAAACATGGACAGCAAGCCCTTGACACCAACAGACTCTTTTCCACAGATCGGCTCCTCCTGCACGTTTGACAATACAGATGCAGACTGACCACCTTGGTAGAATAATAGTGGATTTATCAGCAGAGTTAATTTAGTTTAAAAATAAAACTAAACCATTAAAAAAAAGCCCTTTACCTTAGTAATGCACACAGCCCTCTGACCTGACAGCACCTGAACTAGAGGGGAATAGAAAATAGAGAGGAGCACAGAGCTGTCTTCTTGAAGTAACTTTTTAATTTTGAAAGCACAGACCACTGATTACAAATGTTTATTCTCTCATCTTAAGCTATTTTACGGTTTGGAACGCTGTTACGTCAACTGACTCAGGAGATTTTGATACTAACTATTCATCTTTGAGATTGAACATTACCAAACGTTTTCCGGGTATATGATAAACCCATCTACTATCAAAACCGAATGATCCTCAAGCAGGTCTAACAGGGTAATTAAGGATACCAGTTAAGCCCGACACCTCTTCACCTGAAGCTCTATCTATACAGCCCGTTTCCAACTGAGCTCCCAAGGACTTTTCAGAGTGCCAGCTCTCCAGGCCCTAAGCCACCCAAACCCAAGGAGCTCTACATCATTTATTAAAGAATAGTGCTTTAGCTACACTGACGTCTTCAAAAGTTTCTCCCAAATCTATATTTTTAAGAACATAAATTAAAAAGCATCAAGATTCCACCAACTTTCTTGTTTTCTTCCTTAACGTTTATCAGTTCTGTCTTGATAAGCAAACTAAACAAGCTTTTCCAGGTGTATTCAAACTGATTTAATCACAACTGCTTGGTCTCGACAACGGTTTCGGGTGTCAAATAAATCGAGCTAGGTAACTCAATCAAATATCCTATATCTGAATCACACACAAAGCACCTGAGCAGCTTTAACATTCTTGGGGATATTTCTGCTATCTATAAATCACCTCCTTTACTTCCTGTAGACTTTATCCCACCACCCTCTGGAAACAAACCTTAAAACTTCAGTTCTTACCATGCTTTTCTTTGTCAAACACAGAAAGGGAGCTGTTGCCCATTATCTGCTAGTAAGGAGTTTTCTCTTATCCTCTTTCTTTACTTCTTAACCCTTGACAGACGCTCCTATTCCTCAGCCGCGCGGGCAGACGCAGGGCTGCAGCACAAGCAGCGGGTCACCCTCAGCCACATTTTCACCGGGGAATGAGCTCAGCCCTCACCTGTAGGATTTATCTCCCTCCCAGGTGATGGATTTGGATCAGGTGACCAGGCAGCACACAACAGCCCAAAGGCATCATTCCCTACAAAAGGCAGCCTGCTGCACCTAAATGAGCTCCCCTAGGATAGGCAGATGAGAGGGGTTCCCAAGAACGGGAGCAAAGAGAAGGAACAGGCAGCGAGGACAAAGACCACAGCACCTCCCCGTTACCAGCACCAGCCCGCTCCTTCCTCAAATAGGGAACACTTTAAAAACACCAGCTCTGGGATGCAAACTACAGAGGGACGAGCCCAGAGGAAGCTACAATGGAGCGGGTAAGAAATAAATATACCTGTATTAGATTCTTTGCTGCAGCACCTTCAGCCCCTGTACATGAAGCAGAAGACACTGGGTGCCCTGCAGCTCTGCCCGGACTAAGGTAAGGTATGTCACGCCATGTCTGAACGGCGGGCTCTACCAGTCCAATACCACCTGTCTGAAATGGGAGAGAAGAGGGGGATGCTGGCTTTCTCTAGCCCAAGACAGGCGGGGTAACGAGCCAGCCAGCAAGAGGTCCTGCTGCCAGAAGGAACCCCTCTGTGGGGGTTTCACCGCTAACTAGGCTGGTGGTGGTGTGCCTGCGACGTCCTTGTGGGATTGTCTAATCCTCAGATTGAATTACCTGCCTTCCTCTAATTAGCACCTCCTAAAATACAGGGTGAACCAAAGCAATCACAGAATGGTTTTGGTTGGAAAAGACTTTTCAGATTGAGTCCAACCGTTCCCCCAGCACTGCCAGGGCACCACTAACCCCTGGCCCTCAGCACCACATCTCCACGGCTTG
>JAVSBS010013308.1:0-17993 GCA_033124195.1 Coracias cyanogaster
GCAGTGGTGGAGTCCCCATCCCTGGAGGGGTTTCAAAGCCTTGGAGATGTGGTGCTGAGGGACATGGGTTAGTGGTGACCTGGCAATGCCGGGTTAAGGGCTGGACCTGAAGATCCTGAAGCTCTCTTCCAACCAAAACAACGCCCTCTTCCTCTCCACGCCTTCCCTGCCATTTACTGTCCAGGACAAATCTCTGGGCTGGAGCCACTCAGAAATGGAGCGTGTCCTCAGAAGCCCCCAGGACGTGGGTCAGTAGGTACGTCCCCAGCGAGCAGAGGGCTGCAGGTGCCCGTGCCACCCATGCCCTCGGCGGCCAGCTAGGTGATGAATGGCAGGTGTGGCCGCGGGCAGCCCTGGCTGGGCGGGCTGGAGACGGGCGCTGCTGGTACCGCCGTCCCCCGCCGCTGGCCGGTGCCAGCTGAGCCTCCCAGCTGCCCGCGGCTGCCTCGCAGGGCATAAAACAGACACTGGGAACAATCGCAGCACCAGCGCCCAGCTTATAGGCTCCATTATTAATTAGTTTCACGACGCTCAGCCCTATTAGAAAGCAGAAGATAATTGTATTTAATTTGTATATGTTTTAATTACAGCCCAAGCAGTGCCAAATTTGACCAAGGCATCGTCTTTTCTGTTCTGCTCTGTAACCGTGTTTGTATTAATTTGCATCTGAAAGGGGAGGAGGTGCAAAGCCCTGCTGCGAATAGAGTTCCCTTTAGTTTTTTAACACTGTCATCTTTCACAGCGTGAGGATGCTGTGCGAGACCTCTGCCTGCCACAACTGTCTTCTCCTCCTGCAGTCACAAATTAAAAGCAGGTTCACGACCACACACTTCTAGACCCACCAGGGCCCCAGAGGAGGCAGCCAGAGAACAACTCATTCACTCATCTCTCCCCTTATCCGTGATGGAAGTAGAAACAATTGCATCATTTAATTTACTATTGCAACGAGGATATGGCTCATTGGCCCTTCATTGTTTTGAAGATGGATTTAATTAACCTCCTGTGAATCTTGCCAATAAGCGTGGCAGCATCAGTACAGAATGGAAGATGTCAAAAAATCAGCTGCAGGGATGGGTAATCAGCATTTCTTGAGCTAGCTCTGCTGAGAGGACTTATGGCTAGAGAGTTGTGGCCCCAGCAGAGAGCTAAGGAGCACGCTGAGTTAATACATTGCTGCCTCACCCCTGGGAATCTGAGCTCAGGTTTGACTTAGGCGACTGAGTAAAAGAGAGGTAATTGAATAATTCCTAATAGCCACATATATCTTTAATGCAGAAGCCATTTGCAATCACTGGAAAATAAATAATTGCAATTAACTACACTGTTAAGTAAATATACGGTCCCTTGGGGAAGCGATCTGCGTGCTTTTATAAGTCTGGCTACAATATGAAACTCATCACAATGTCTACGGGAGTAATTTATAATGAACATTGAGCAGGTGCCTCAGAGGGGTTGCTGCAATTTACATTCATTAATAGAACTGTCCTTATTAGACCTGAAGTTTAATGCATTTCTGTTTAATAAAGCTTTATCATATTTTCATTTTACACACGCTTTTGTTTCCCACACTTTCTAGGATCAGTTTAGCTTGTAAACAAAGTTAAAATCTGTACGGGACGAAGTTATTTACAACTAATTATTTGAAAGAATAAAACCAATCTGTTTCTGCACCTTTCTAACTGGAATGAAAACAGGAAGAATGGGCAAATAAATCTGATTTCTCGAAATCTTCCAATTACACCATGCGTGCTCGTGTGCCACAGCATTAACTGTCAGTTAATGGGGGCAGAGCATTCCTGAGACGGGAAGGGCTAATCCTGCACTCCCAGCACCGGCTGTGCGGGTCACTCAGCATGCATCGCCTGTGCTTAGCGACATCATTTTGCTGGAGGTGGATCGCTCTGAAACTCACGGAAATAAATGTAGGAATCTTACTCTGTTGGCAATAAAGAAAGCACCCGCTGCAGTTTCAGCCCTGCAGACCGTGAGGCGCTCAGTAAGTTAGAAAAACTTATACTGCCCTTCATCAACGCTGGCTGCAGGAGATAATTCTGCAGCGGCGTGATTGATAGAGGTGCTCTCAGACAGGAGCATTCTCAGTGATACTACTGCACCACCAGTGAATAAAAACCAAGCAGGCACAGTATTTCAAAAACAAGCACTCTGCAGGCGTTGATGACAACTGTGGTAACCGCAGAGGAGCGGAGCAGGGCTCAGTCCTCAGCACACGCAGCATGAAGCTGCATATTCCCACTTGGTGACTGGAGTTTCCTTTCGGTTATGCTTTAAGCTTGTCGATAAATGATTGCAACGTACAATGGATTCCAAGGAGGACGTTATTAGCTACATGCGCAGTGCCATAATGCCAAACTCCTGTTTTTTAACAGAGGAAGGACTGCTCATGACATAAGGATGGAGAACGGCCCCGCACTGCATGCGGGGCAGCCAGCCTTTGACTCACAGGCCACTCACCGCCTGCTGCTTCATCTACAAAGTAAAAGCTTTTGGTTTAGAAGATACATGCTTATCCTCAAGGACACCAGACACTACAGTATCTCTGAGAATTAAAGTCGGAAAACCATGAGATTAAATTGGTTTTCAACCTGGACATTATTTCTGACCCTGTGTTACCTGGCACTGAGCTTTAGCAGTCAAGTCGAGGTAATCTCAACTCACGATGATAAGGTCTACTGCATTCTTTTTGGCTTTGTACAAACCTTCACAAAGGTTTCCGCAAATGCCTGCTTCTATTTTTGAAGTGTGGACTTCTGTAACAGACATTTAGGAAATGTCTTTCTTTCCCCACAGAGTAGAAATACAAACCAGCACTTACTCTGCTTGCAGTAAATGATGGTGAGATTCATGGTGACCTATAATCACAGAGCAAGTCACAAACATCCTGTGCTGAAGCCCGAAGTGGTTGCAAACGAGGAGTCCGCCTGCCTGCCACAGGGAGAGACTCCTGCACGCCCTGGGAAGAATCTGGGTCTCATCTCCCACAGGCGCCCACACATTCTCCTGTCTGCTCACGGGACCACGGATGGGTGAGGAGGACTCTGTGGGCCGCCGGCACCTACTGCCGGCAGTCCCTCTGCATACCAGTACAGCGCAGACAGGCAGCACGGCCGCGGCAGATCCACGGCAGTGACTTCCGTTACCTCTCAGATGCGCCTGCCAGAGGTTTTCTTAGCCCAGTCTGCTGTCGGTATTAAGATTAATTTAAGTCACTTTTAGCTTTTCCACAGGAAAAAAATATTTGAGAAATAAAACCTGGTAGGGTCTGCAACATAAGGAAAATAGAAGTCCTACCTCTACTACTGCTTTGGCATCCAGTCTAAAGTTGAAATCTCCAAAGACAAAATACGAAACTTTCTCAAACCGCTGATCTATAATTCTGGAAGAAAAACAAAACAAAACATACCCGTCATTCATTGTTAGGTGTGTGTGAGGACGCACAAATACACTATCTTCTAATTACAATCTCCGAAGTAATTACTGGAACAATCAAAACTATCAGTTTATACCAGAACAACATTCTAACCACGATTTGGGGCTGATTTTCTTTGCTTAGGTAATTCCATCTCCAACCCCAGTAAAACAAGGCATTTGATTTCAGCTGAGCGGCTGAAAGAGTGACCTGGAGGAAAGCAGGTTTGCAGCAGTTACTACCAACAACGCAGAACCAGCATTTGGGCAGCACAGGAGTTCTGGGGGCATCACGCAGGCACTCCACACCTTTGAAAGCAGATTTTTGCCGAGGTGGGAGCCAGCACCTGAAAGGTGATCTCTCCAGATGTGGACAACCCCACCTCGACAGGAGTAAAGAATGATGTTTTTCTCAAGCCTCTGCTCAGCACTAACCAGGGAGAGAAGGCGTTACCACTCATCTTTCAAACCCTGTTTTATTCAAAGTTGTTATTCTATTATTAGCTTATCTATTATTAACGTAAATTGTCTGGTACGCCTAACAACGTGCAATTTTACATGCCTCCAGAGACCTTGGCATTTGGAAATCCACTGTTTCACGCTTGTTTTTAAAAGAGGAATCAATACAGTGAACTTCCCACCAGCAGCTGAGGAAGGTCTGAAATGCAGGAGATGTGGCTGCCACAGCCACAAACCGCAGAGACGCCTGCAGCAGTGCACTGGCTGCACAGCGTGCAGGAAATACGGAGCAAACGCAAGGCAATACACAGTGCACATCCTGGGAATAAATAAATATATGTGTTATGATGCCAGAAACCCCAGCAGAGCCAGAGGCAGGGCCCCAGACAGGGAGGTAAAGGATTACGGAGCGATGCGCGCGAAGTGGGTTGTCTGGAACAACACTGCCCAGCAAGAGGCGTTCACCCCAAAGGGCTTTAGACGTTTTAGTATGTTATAGCTATTTACACTTTTCAAAGCTATAAAGAAAGATCCAACATCAGATTAACAGTGAGATACTGCTTTTCTTAAAAACACCTCATCTTTTTAGTCAACAGTAATCTATTACGTAAGGAATATTGTTCTATGGAAAAACCCTGTGCTCTGGACCTAAGCCAGTGTACTGGGTTTGCGTGGCAAGGTTTCGGTGGCTGGGGCACTGCAGGGGTGGCTTCTATGAGAAGCTGCCAGCAGCTCTGATAGCCAGCAGTCTGATAGAGCCAATGCCACTGGCTCCAGGATGGACCCACCACTGGCCAAGGCCTAGCCCATCAGCGATGGTGGTAGCACCTCTGGGATAACATATTTAATAAGGGGAAAAAAAACCCTGTGCAACTGCAGCTGGAGACAGGAGAGATGATAAGTGAGAGCAACGGCCCTGCAGACCCCAAGGTCAGTGAAGAGAGAAGGGGTGCCCCAGGTGCCAGAGCAGAGATTCCCCTGCAGGCCATGGTGAAGACCATGGTGAGGCAGGCTGACCTCCCGCACCCCACGGAGGTTAATGGTGGAGCAGATACCATCTGCAGCCCATGGAGGACCCCACGCTGGAGCAGGTGGATGCCCAAAGGAGGCTGTGATCCTGTGGAAGCCCACACTGGAGCAGGCTCCTGGCAGGACCTGTGGACCCATGGAGAGAGGAGCCCATGCAGGAGCAGTCTGTTCTTGAAGGACTAGACCCCATGGAAGGGACCCACACTGGAGCAGTTTGTGAAGAACTGCAATCCATGGGAAGGACTCACGCTGGAGCAATTCATGGAGGACTGTCTCCTGTGGGAGGGACCCCACACTGGAGCAAGGGATGAGCGTGAGGAGTCCTCCCCTTGAGGAGGAAGGAGTGGCAGAGGAGGTGCGATGAACTGGCCACAACCCCCATTCCCTGTCTGCCTGTGCTGTTGGCAGGAGGAGGCAGAGAATTCAGGAGTGAAGTTGAGCCTGGGACGAGGGGTGGAGTGAGGGGAAGGTGGTTTTAAGATTTTGGTTTTATTTCTCATTACGCTACTCTGATGTGATTGGTAATAAATCAAACCAATTTCCCCAAGTGGAGCCCATGACGTTTGCTGAGTGATCTCCCCCTGCCCTGATCCCGACCCACCAGCCTTTCCTTTTATTTTCTCTCCTCTCTCTACCTGAGGAGGGGAGTGACCGAGTGGCTTTGGTGGGCACCCAGCATCCAGCCAGGGTCAACCCGCCACAGGCAGTGATCACTTGAAGCAAAATCCCTTGCAGACTTACACTTTTCTGGCATGAAAATCTCAAATCCTCCATTCAGCTGACGAATTATTGCAGGTGCTGTTAATAAATACTGTCTACTGTCAGCTCCCAGCAAGCACCGAGAAAAACCTGTCACTCTTGACCTGAACATAACATTAGTTTGATTAGTGCCCCCACGGCACATTAAAGGAAAATGAGAACTTAAAAGTTAAACCATTTACATTAACACAATTTGCTAACACTATCATTGCAAAATCTGATATGCAACTTGCACATGAGAAAAAACTCGATTTTGCTTTGCCAGCTTCCCTGATTCATATCTTAGTTTTGGCTTTGCTCATTGCCATTTACTGCTGACAAAGAAATGACAGATACTGCAGGAATGACATCAAGGTCTAGAGAAGGCCTCTTAAAACAAATTGATATTATGAGAATGATGCCTGTGATCGTATTATGCAAAGACGGATTTTCCAAATAAACAGACTATTCCAAAAATAGCCAGTTAAAATGTCTCCTAACCGATGAAGAAAAGAGCTGATTAGTCTGCCTCTGATCAATTAATTAAAATTCAGACATTTCAGTCTTGCACATTACCTGATTTAAACATGATTTGCGTAGAAATCAATGCCAGCTTTAAAATTGATAATTTTAACCAGTTGCTCCCCTTGTAGTTCGTCTTGTTGGAGATTTTAGAAGGAGTGTCTCATGACAGTCAGGTAAAACTCTCCAAACGTTACTTCTCAAGAACGATGCTTTAGGTGGCTCCCGACCCATCTCCTTTTCACAGGTAGTGAAATTTAGGTGTACAGTAAAATTACCAGCAGTGGTACAGCAAGAGAGACACACATTTATGTACTTACTAAATGATCTGGGATATCCAACAGTAAAATATGCTTTAAATGACTCAACTTAATACACACACGTAACCTACTGTCCTTGCCATTGGGACTTATTATTCGTTCAAGCAGTTCCCTAATCTTTGAATTATTTCAGCATTATTTTCTGATAGCTCAGTTTTGAAATACTGACTGGTGCCTACAATTGCACTGAATCAACGGCACAAGAACCAATCTTCTTGATTGTGCTTTTAGAATCAGAATCCAAGTTAGCAAAGGAGATGGCAATAAAGAAGA
The DNA here is from genome assembly GCA_033124195.1 of Coracias cyanogaster. Classification (NCBI taxonomy): domain Eukaryota; kingdom Metazoa; phylum Chordata; class Aves; order Coraciiformes; family Coraciidae; genus Coracias; species Coracias cyanogaster. The sequence goes on from JAVSBS010013308.1 coordinate 6,768, forward strand.
GTACAGCAATATTTCCTCCTGCAGGAACACGCAGGAAAACCACCCTGCATGGGGGGACTGGGAGAAAAATCCCGTACTGCCAAACACTGCGAGTCCTGCCAGGACTAAGGACACACACCAAGGTGCTGGACTGGAGCAAGAGCTAAACATGTGTTCCATCCCTCTTGTTTCCATGTCCTAAGCCACAAATATATACAGTTCATTACGTGTACAAGTAAATGAGGACGCAGAAGACAATTTTTTTTAACAAGACTGAGTACTTGCAAATGAACTAGGAAGGCTTCAAGATCTGCGTTATTCTACTTTGCTATTTGTTTCTACAACAATACCCACGAATCAAATGATCCTTTAAAAATGTTGCCGTGAATCAGTCAATGGAGCGATAAATCTGAATCAAATAAAAAGAAAGCAGCCAACCGATGTCACCAGCATTAATTTTATGTTTTTAGTGGGAGGACCTAGTGCCATTTCCTTGAACTGGTACTTGCTGACTACCAGATTATCCCAAAGAGCTTCAACATACTTCAAAGCTCAACTCTTTCCTGTACAGCTTTTCTAAAGGGCTTGTGACAAAATAGGCGGCTTGGGTAAAAACGTCATGAATGTAGACAGGCATGATGATGGGCAACCAGGATGTAGCCAATGCTTGAACGCAAATAAACCAGAAAACTTTTCAAACAGATTGCAGCCCTGCCTTTCCAGAAAGAGAAGTCTTCCCTTTGAACGGGCTGGAAGAACACAGGCACCCTTCTTATCCTTCGTTCTTGCTCCAGAAGGAGTTGCTTATGAGAACAGAGCTGATCCGCACTTAGAACATATCAGAGAAATTTCTGTGCATTTTGGAAATCAAAATAACAAATTCATTATGGCAAATAAGGATGATTGGGAAAAATGCACGCTTACGACTGAGTTCCTTGATGGCCTTGTCATACTTCAAAGTGCACAAAGACAAATGCCATAGATGACTCCCCTTCTACTTGTTCCACACACACGAACTTCTAATTGCATATGGAGCCTTTGATGATAGTATTAGATTCTTCACACTTGGAACACTTTACCTTAATTATTTTGCCAGTTTCAAACTAATTCTATGTTTTTAACTGATGGCTCTGCACCGAACGTCTTCTGGACCGGCTGGGTTATCCTCTGTTTCTTTTCAAATTTGGTTGTATTTTGGAAAGAGGCAGATTGCAAGCAGTTTTTGAAATAGAGTTGATCAGCTTTTTAGAAATGACAGGACAGTAAAAGAAGGAAACAAGCAACTGTAACTTTCCAGTAAAGTTTACAGTCAGTTAGTCACGTTGTTAAATGTTCTGATGAGTCTGACCCATGGTTCACACTTTTTTAAAGGAATAAACTTCACTAGTAAGGGGAAAATGAATGTTAAATTACCAGAGCAATTTCTTTGCTGCAAAGTAAGTATGTTTAATTCTTATTTTGGTTTAATGGCTGCAGGTTGCCCCACACTGGCTATCAGCAACTGCCTCATAAACCCAGCAAGAAGCTACTCATCTGCACTGGACACGTCCTTGCTCTGCCGCGTTGGTAACGCTTCCAGGAGAACGACCTCCCCTCATCAGTGGGATGTCCCGACACGTTCTCCTGAAGGCTCATGACAAAAACTGTCTGTTGTTCTGGGCGCATCGGGAGAACTACACGAAGCTCTGAAACCCTCTGAGCTACGATGCTGAACGGGTTTAGCTTGAGCCGTGCTGGGCTGCCCGCGACGAGAGCAGCATCCAGCTCGGAGCAGGGACCGGCCCCTGCCCTGCGACAGACCCGGAGAGAAGTCAAACAAATGACACAGCAGAAGCACATGCTCAGGGTTTGCTCTTGGAGATGAGGATATGTCAAATTTCTCTGATGTAAAGACAGCCCTCTCAGTCTGGATGGCAGTGTCAGCTAAACATGTTGGGAAGGGGGAGTTCCTCCAAAGCCATAGTCCTACCAAGACTAAAGTAAGAGGCAGAGCTCCTCTTCTCCTCAATACTACTGGAAACCTGGGTCTAGTTATTAATTTTAATCTCTATGCAAAACACCAAAAGGAATCAGGGCAATATTAAAACTAATAATTCCATGTTATTGGAATCACTGAAATCCATTTGTAATTTATTTAAAAGAACTCATTATGGTAGTTACAATTAAAGATGCTTTACGAAATGCAGTCTCTTTTATAAAGCTCTATGGCGTACTGTACACATGGTTCAAAGCACTGAAGTTCACCCAGAAAATAACAGGGCCGTCAGAAACATAACCAACTTTCCCTTGCTTTCAGACTTATTTCCCTCCCATACTGTTGCGAGAAAGAAGACAAGGAAGTGGCGGAACATCAGCAATTTGGTCATGGAAGAGAGCAGCTAAACATGATTCAGTGTGACAAGAGGCACTGTGATTTGGCTAAACCATTTCTCAGGGCACTTTGTAAGGAGGATCAGCAGCATTATTCCTTTAATAGCCATGTCTAATGCAATAGCCAGCTGGGTTTTGTCCCAGACCAAGGTATCAGCATCAGGTCAGAAGGTAACATTCTGTTTACACGATTATTTCCTAAAGCACTTATCTTCTCCTCGGTGTGAAAGTTGACTTTTCTGTTTGTAAGGAGGCCTAAAGAATTGAGGGAATGGGAAAAATTAGCTACACTGAGCTGGAGCTGAATGGCATTAAGTGGGAGGTCTGAGAAAGGCTGCGGCGGCACTCAGCAGGACACCTTATTAGCCGCGTCATCGCAGTTCATTCAGGCAAGCCATACCAGTGTCACCAGCATTCCCACACAAAGACAAAGTTCTTCACACAGTCTATAAACATGCCTCCCCGGCCAATTCATCCTAACTTGACACCGCTGAAAAGAGGGGCTTGAGGGGTTTTTTTGTTGTGTTTTTTTTTTTAAACACAACAATAACATAACAAAACAAAACAAAAACCTCGCAGCTCTGCCAGGCAGGCTGAATGGGGGAGAAGGAGGGACACTGTCACGTTTCTTGGGAAGAAACAATCCAGAGGTCAAGCCATATTTTATTCACTGAGCAAATTTTTATAATAACTAAATGTGTTTAAGCTAAATACTAGCTAATATGAGCACTTCCGTGTTCCTCATACAGCTCCTGGGCTAAGAGGTTATCTTTCCACAACCTCTTTATTGTTGCACGTTGCCCATGCAAAGGAACTAAAGGTACAGAAGCTGCTCTGGCAGAGAACGTGAGGCTGCCTGCATGAAATGTCCTTTCCTACGAAAATCAGAGCTAACCCCGGAGAGGAGCGGCCAGTGCAGTCCCAGCGTGGCAAGCATTCTCAGGCTGGACTGCTCACCTTGTTTATTTTTGACCTGAGCAAAGCTTTGAGCCTCAGGTTGTGCTTTGATTGGTACCTAGTACAAGTGACACTGGCCTCCACCTCTCCCTGGGCTGGTAAAACCATGCCACGCCTCAGCCGGTCTGTTCAGGGAACACCGCAGTGATGGAGCCAGTGGGGCTGGTGGCACCCTGGCTGTGTGCAGGGCGGGAGCCCGGAACCCCCTGCCCACATCCCCTGGCCAGAGACACCGCAGGAGAGTCACCAAAAGGCTCCTGGTGTGGTGCCAGTGCTGCTGGGTGAGGCCAGACCCCACCGGCAGCAGGTTGGTACCTCATGGCCAGGCTTTGCAAAGGGTGGGCTGAACTCACCTCTTCTTGAGAAAAGAGGGTCTTACCCCAAAGAGAAATGTTTACAAAGGAAAAAAAATAAGGAGGTAGCGACCTGACCATTCCATCAGTGGGAGCCAAGAGCTAGGATGGAGGTAGCCAGTGACCTATGGACAAGAAGGTTATACATGCTTTCCTTTCCATGGGTCTATAATCCCAGAGGTAGTAACAACTCCTGCAGTGACTTCTGGTGGAAAGTCAAGGAACGACGACAGTGAAACCTGTCTTCTACAACAGCCATGGCCAGGAGCCGAAGACCAAGAGAATGGATATAGGTGTTGGCTTACACAAAACTAGACACAGGACTGCTGTGTGGCCTTTCAGACTTCTGCTGCTCCTGTCCTCATTACTTTTTCCTTTGTAAGTTGTAGTCAGAGACCGGCTTGCACACCTGCACCTCAAGAACTGCTCTGTGGGGGATCCACCTCCAGCAGAGGTTTTAGAGAAAGCCCTGCGACCAAACCCTGTCCTCTCTTCTGCAGTACAGCCAGTGCTCAGCTCGCAACGTTCTGCACTCTCAGACATACATTTAGAGACAAATTCCAGAAAAATCCCCATCAATTCTGAATAAAAAGTTACCTGGTGACTGTCTAAGTGTGCCTCAAAAGATGTGAGGTAGGCCTTCATTGGCATGCCTAAGGTGTTGTAGCACTGTCATTAAAAAGATAAAGTTTACCATATTTTTGTGCCTTGTTCTTTCTGATATAATAGCTAAAACCTATTAATAACACCAAAACATCTCAAAAGGTCAAGCAGCATACAACAAGATGAAGGGAATTGTCAAGAAGCTCAGGCAATCATCTTAGCACTCGAGACATTTGCCAGGGCTGTTTAACTAATATGTGATGTTCACTTTTAATTTCAATATAGTGCCATTTGGGCAAAAATGTTGTATTTTTTAATTAATTACAATGTCAGTAGCTATTAAGATTAAAAGAAAGACCACATCAATAATAAATACTTAATCCAAAGAAAGGATTACAAGAAGAGCAATAAAAATCAATTTTTAGAGCTGGAAAATTGTGACTTTTTCCTCACTTGATTGGTATTTCCATTATATTGACAAAACCATGATCTTACCTGACACTGACATTCGCCTAATGAAATAGCAGCCATGTATAATGATGTAAGTACTTGTCAATTCTGCTACAGGAGAATACAATGCTATGGCACTGGTGTAACATTACAAAGAAATTTTCTTGCTCTTCATCTGATGTAAGACAAAACAAGAAGAAGAAACCAGAGACACCGCACATCTTTTTGAATCTGGAGCAGAACGGTTACAAAACCTTGCCAGGTTTGTATCTCACCAGGCTGGCCACCAGTGCTGCTGCCAGCCCAACCTCCTGCGGACGGCCGCGTGGGCAAAGGGACAGGACCTGGTGAGAGGAGCTGGCACCGCCAGGCGTGCTGCTCGGGACAGAAACCTGCCTGCTTCCACCGGCCTGCCCGGGGAGATGGGCTCCGGGACTGCGAACGGAGAACAGAACCCACTGGGAACTGAGGACAGAACCGACTGCTTCAGGAAAGGGTAAGGCAAATTACTACAACACAGGCAAGACCTCACTTGGGAAGGATTAAAAAACACTTTGTGGAGAAAAGCCAACTAGCAACAAATTTTACATACTTGATTGCTAGCTTGGGCATTTACCCCTTTGAAAATCGCACTACAGTAGACTACAGAGCTAAGAGAGGAAACAAACCAGGGGTGAGACACCAGAAACATTTGAAGTGCTAAAGAGGAGGGAAAACCCCGCTCTTTCAAAGGGGCACACCAATTCAAAACATTAGAGCTGTCAACACTGGGTCTCAACAAAGCAAATTCTGGTTGGTACAGAGGTAGCAGGACCATTGTCCTTGCTGGAGTGAGAAACAGAATCATCTTAGCCACATCTTAAACCCTACACTGATGGAAGAAGGGTGACGAAGCTTCACAAAAGGTGAAGCAGTTCCAGCTATTGACCTGTCAGCCCATGAAGAACATCTGCCAAGCCCATCTACAACCACTTCAGCACTGGAACAGACAGACAAGCAGCTAAAAATGTAACTTGCATCTGGTTGTTTGGGAGAATACGCCTCTTTCCATGACACAGAACAGAAGACCAAAGACAACAGCCCTCTCACACAGGGACCCCACGTCCGTACGGGAGCGAAACGTTGAGCGTTGGTTCCTCGTTAGTGCCCACAGGCTCACACGGAAGCAGAGCAGAGCTCTTTCTGCCGTTTCTCCCTTCTCTAACTACCAGCTGGTAGCATCATCCTACAGCCAGCACTGTAAACAAAATCACAATAGCAATTTATTTTCATTTCTCTGCAAATGAATAAAAATTGGATCAACAGCCCATATAGATTCTTCTTAATTGAATCACAGCTCTCCTGGAAGATTATATGGCTGTGCAGTAGAACATTTCAAAAGACACAAACCGCAATGAATGCTGATGCGAGTGTCACCTTTAGCAGGACACTAATGACTGCTCTTTATCTAGCTCCAGGCTCTCTAAGGAACAAATTACTGTAAAAGGAGAAATATAACAAAATGAGAACGTGAGGCACTCTGCACATTCCCATATAATGCCATTTTCAGAGCAAAATCATGCAGGCAACAGGTTATTTGCGGGCATTTCTTTTTTTTAAGAGGCACTCTCTCTTTTCTTCAGCTGTCTGTGTTTAATTGCACACGGTTGGGAGTGGTGGTTTTTTACAACACCCCCAATCTAGCCTGGCGTTACGTCAGTGATGTCCTCCTAGAAAGACAGAATAGACAACTGAGGCAGCTCCAGGAGAAACTGTTACTGGAAAATGGGCAAAAATCAGTAAAGCCCTTCTGGAAGATGAGGGAGGGCTCAGGGTGCCACCTAAAGCTGCCCCAGCTCCCAGGCAGAGGTGGAATCCCTCGCTGCGACCCAGACCACAGGACAGCGCGCCTGCCACTGGGAAAGCAGCTGCTGAAATACCCTCCAGGACACCTCGGAGCTTTTACACTCAGCTTTTCTTCTGAAAGACCCACAACTCCATCCACACGAGGCGGACAAAGCGAAGAGCGACTCGGTGCATCCGCACTTTTTCTTTTTCAGTGGCACCTTTCTGTGCGACACCCGGGAGCTGTCACAGTTCTGGAGTTTGGATTGCTGATGCTCCGGTCAGACCTTTGCTTCCAAACCTGCTCTTGTTCACACAGATTTCTTTTTATCATGAGAGAAACCCAAGATCTTTAATTTGCAACTTGAATAATAAGTTCTGCAAATTTATTAATAAATTCCTCAGCTATTAATTAATTTCAAAAAGAAAAAAGGGGTAGGGGGGAAGCCCCAAATGCGGAAAGTAACAGAATGAGGGTAAACGCCTCACTAGGACTACCAGCAACCACCACTCACTCACTGTGGAAATGCATCCATCGCGTCCTGGAAGTTGTAGTCATGTATATTTTACATTACAATGCATACAAGTACAAAATTACTTTTCTGCTAATAATATAACCTAAAGAAAATCCACACGTTTGTGTAAGGAGGGAGAGCATATGAGTTGAATTTTTGACGACTGCATCAAACGTGCAGAAGCTGGAGCCAGCAGAAAAAGCAGAAGCAAAGAAAAAGTGTCTTTGACTGTATTTGACAGGTTGAAAGTAACAAGCCAATTTTGCTGGATTTACTCTTTAAAGAGCATATTATACAAACACGCTAATTTTGAGAGCACTTAACCTCAGTTTAAAGGGGGGGATGACTGAATATTAATGAGGCGAGCCTCAGGGTGGTTAATGAAAAGCTGTCTTTCTGAATGTGATCTAGGGCTTTAAACCTTTGTTGGAAGACGTTTGGACGGAAGGTTTATTTGCCCTGGGAGTGCATTCGATCTGAATACACAGAAATTTCACTAAACGTTCCAAGGCACATGACTACAGAGAGTTTTCACTTGATGTTAAAATCACTGTTGCAAAAGATAAATACAATTAAAAAAAATCCAACACCCCCCACCCCCCTCCCCGAGCGAGCTACTCCTAGGATCTTCTCAAATGACCCAGATCTTTAGAGTGAAGTTTTCCTTTGCCTAGAAACTAAGTGGCTTTTCTTTTGCTCATTCAGCTGCTAGTTCTGGGAAAAGCCCAAAGAGAAACATTTAGATTGGAGGGGTCTTTGAGAAGATGTGACAGTTGACTGATGAGCATCCATAAAATGACAAAGAATAGTTGTGTGGAGCCGGTGCATCACATCGCCTCTCCCTGGGAAACTAATTGCTCTGAATTGTTAATAGTAACATTATTTTTCTGGCAATCATTTCTTTTGAATACCCAAAATGAGCATGAAACAGCTCCTTTGACCGGACATAAAAGTTAAATGTCCCAATGTTGATCAAATTAACTTCAGCTATGTGACAATGGACTATATTTGTGAGAAAATAATGAAGGGCACAAAGGGGAGCTTTATGCCAAGATTTCACAGTTGTAATGTAAAAATGTTTCTGTTGAACTAGGCCAGGGAACATTTCAATAGGAAAACAGAAGAGCACTGTCACTTTCTTTTAAAAAAAAAACCACATTCATTTTATGGATTTGAATGCTGTAGATAATTTCAGGAAGTTTAAATGGCTGGCACGCCAAGAACCGCGGTATCAGGCTAACACCTCACGTCCCTGTCTTTCCCAAACTCTCTTCTAACACTTTTAAAAGACCTTCTCCTACAGCTTCTGTGCATTCCTGAGGCAGGCTGTGAAATTCAGCAGACGCTTCTCCCCAGCAAGCGTCTAAAGGACCGGACTAATACCCCAATATGATCAAGTAGTGACATATGCACAAGCATTAATTGCATCAGATGTTTGAAAGACTACAATAAAATGTACACTACATTTCCTTTCTTGCTCTCATGTATTGCTGAACTCCCCCATCTCTAGAAAATACAAAAATGCAACCAGGGCTCATTGGACATGGGAATCACGCAAAATGGACCTAGAAGTTTTTTCTGCCCCACAAAATATAAAGTTGGCATTTTCATTTAATTTATAATGCAAATGAGGTTTTGACTGTATCTGTGCCTATCTGGAACAACGTAATTGACTTCTGGGGATTTAGTCTCAGTTCACATCAGCACTGACAAAGATGCATTACACAGGACAATTTTCTACATATAGATTGTGTATGTATTTGTAGCTATACAAGCAAATATTTGCTTAACACCACTGTAATTCCAACTGCCCCAGTCTTTAAAGAGCCTAACACCCCTTGCTGAAATCAACCTGGCTCAGCACAGACCAGCTCGCTGCCTTTAAAAGCATTCTTCTCACCTTATGATTCATTTTTAAACATTACTAAAGCTAAATCACTTCAGAACACCATTGTGAGATTAAACCTTTGTACTCCCAAACATGATATTACGTTTACTAATAGATTCCCTCAGGAGAAAACTTTTAGCAGCAACTTTAAATCATTCCCTCCACACTTTTTCCTTTGCTCCCCTCCATCTTCTCAGTAATTTAAGAGATGTTGCGCAGCTTCGTGTCTGAGCATTAAAACCTTGCAGTTAAAATAATTTTGGAGAAAACAGCTTCCCTGATGATTTTAACAGTTAAACGAATTCTTTTGGGCTTTATTTGCAAACGCTTTTTTGTATTCCAAGCCCTGTGATAGTTTTACCGTCCATGAAAAGGCTGCACTTAATTCATGTTTATGAAGATGCAGCGTGAACAGAGCTGCGCTTTCACTGACTCCCACAGTGACCTAAATCAACTGTGAGAAGGTGTTTCTGTTTCATTCAGTGAAGGTTTAGCTCATTAAACTGTTTTCCTTCTCAGTATTGTTCACTGGGTTTGAACTGCATCGCTGTTAAATGCTCTTTAGCAGTTTAAAGGCTCTAAAGGAAAAGACTTATCAGTCTCTGTTTTTAACAGCACTAAATCTGCATTATTAGTTCATGCAGATAAGGGGATTTAAAAGCTCAGCTTGAAACCTCTCTCTTCTGTATTTATCTGACACTGCATAGTTCCAGTAGCTCAGCTGGAAATGTAGATCTATGAAGCTTTAAAGAGAGATTAAAGCCAAGAAAAGAAGTACTTTTCCCCCTATAGACGTGCTCACTTTCCCTTTTCCTACTGTCTGAAGGAGCATGGCAGACAATGGTCAAAGATGGTTCCCAAAACCCTCTGAATGGGGACACTGTTGGTGGCAGCATTCATTCAAAGTGAGCTTCAGTGTATTGTCCTCCCCAATCAGCAGATCAGAATAGAGTTTGCTGGTGGCTGCCAAAAGGTTAGCAGTGCCGATGAAAGGGGTTTCCCATTATTCACTGCTCCTACAGAAGTCCCCTTTTGTGGCGGGCAGCCCATCATTTCACTGTGGAGGTCCGGATCTGCGGCTGGCTGCGCTCTCAAAATGCTCGATTCAGCTGAATGCGAGCTCACAGGAGTAGCGGGCAACCCAGAATCGACGGGTTTCTTTAGAAGGACAGGGGAACTGGGGCAGGTTTTGGCAGTGTCACATTTTAATGATATACCATCCTGACATCTCTGACCCACCGCTGACACTAATACTACGCCCTGATTACCTTACCCTGGCCAGGGCATCGTGGGAGGTCCAAAGCCAAAACCAGCTAATGAAGCACACTGCATACGGTAAACGAGGGCGCGATGACGAATGGGAATGGTCCACACAGGTTTGCTGAAGGTCCCTCGGGCAAAGCGTACGGAAAGAAGAAGAGGGCAATGGATCCAGGAAAATGAAATCCAAACCGGCCCTTCCCACACTGCTCTGTGCAACAGAACTGAGAGATCTGCCCCAGACTGCGCCGAGAGCGGACCCTGGTCTTACTGTGCTTCTGTCGTCTAAAAAAGGATCTTTTATAAACCACTGCATGCGACCTACCTCCAAAGGCTCCAAGAGCCCCCAGTGTTTTCTGATGGTTTGAACAGATTTTACAAGTGATCCAAGAGAAGACACACTGGATTTTCCCTCTTTATTCTTGTATCACCCCCAGAAATGAAAATAAATGCCTGTTTTTGAGAAATTCCTCTTTGGCCCTCTGCTGGGGTGCGCAGGAAAAGCACTTCTTCATAGACGGCAGCAAAAACAGTCGCTTTTGCTGAAATATCTGCCTGTCTTTAAATAAGATAAAACTTACAGAAAGAAATGGAACTTTGGATATAAACTGATTGAATAGATTTTCATACTCCATTCTACATGTCAGAACCTTTCCGTGAAAATATACATCGCAAATAATGCCAACACTGCGCCTGCAAAGGTATTTTTCAAAGCATAACTTCATTTGGTTCAGGAGGGTCTTTAACTTCTAGGTTGCTGCAAGAGAGCCATGAGAGTCAACAGCTCCTTGCTGGTGGGAATTCCTCACTGCATGTGCCGTACACAGGGAAGGCTGCAGGCAAATCCCAGAAGGAAGCGGCACATGGAACTCATCCTTCCTGTCCCCTTAGAATCACAGAAACATTTTGGCTGGAAAAGATCTTTGAGATCACTATGTTCAACCACTAATCCAGCACTGCCAGGGCACCACTAACCCATGTCCCTCAGCACCACATCTCCATGGCTTGGAAACCCCTCCAGGGATGG
>JAVSBS010013308.1:25998-39985 GCA_033124195.1 Coracias cyanogaster
CAGCATTGAGCAGATCCCCTCTGAGGCTTCTCTGGTGCAGCTCAGCAGCCCCAGGGCTCTCAGCCTTTCCTGGGCACTGAGATGCTCCAGGCCCTTCAGCATCTTCACAGCCTCCGCTGGACTCTTTCCAGCAGTTCTTTGTCTCTCTTGACCCGGGTAGCCCAGCACTGGACCCAGCACTCCAGATGAGGCCTCACTAGGGCAGAGTAGAGGGGGAGGAGAACCTCCCTTGACCTGCTGGCCATACTCTGCTGAACGCATCCATTAACACCCAATGACGCCACTTCTGTGGTAGGGTCCCTTTTCCAGTGTGGCTCTCCCTGCATTCCAAATATGCTTACGGAGATTTTGAAGTGTTTATTTTACTGAATAAATAATAGTTTATCCTTGAGCTTGAATGTGAAAACTGTTTACTGATACATGGTTGTTCTCTCCTACCCAAGCCCAGGAAGATGTGCAGCCACTTATAAATGAGGGCTTATCTCACTGATGGCACTCGCCTTCAGAGCCTGTAATTTTTTGGGAAAAGTGTTACCTACATGCTGCAAAACTAAGAAGCAAAAAATGGTCTACAGAATTTAGGCACAGTTATGTACTCCAGACTTTGGGAAAGCTGTGTTTATTTTTTCTTACTTGAGGTGGCAATTTCAGAACCACCTTTCTGCAGGCTTGTGAGACCTTCCTACACAGAGTGCGAGAGACAAATTTTACCGTGGGAGCCAGAAGGGAAAGTGCAGGTTGGCTGCCCACCCGAGGTCCCAGCTGTGCTGGCCCTGCTGAAGGAGCGCTGGAGGCTTTTCCTCGCAGATTTTATCAGCTTTGCACCGCTACAGCGGTGGGCAGCACGAGGAAACAGTCCTCTCCAGACCAGCGGAGGAACAGTGACTAACCAGAAACTTCTTTGTGCAGCGAATCAAGCTTTGTATTTTGATACTGTGTGCACATGGTGGGCAGCTTTCTCCTGTTCTGATGTCTCTACTTACAGGTGACTTTCAGTAGCTCACAGGACATATATTAAAAGGGAATAAAATAAATTAACAAAACACACGTTTAGCCAAATGTAAAGATTTCTGATAGACAAAAGGAGGAAAACCTCCTAAACCCAGAAGGACTACACAGAATAAATGGACTGCTGAGCACACACCGTTTTTGAGATATTCAGTAATTAACATCAGTTGCTTCTTGAGGCTTATGGGTGATTACGTCTCCTAAGAATCTGGGCTTTTGAAATCAAGTGGCTTTGCCTGGGTCTAATGAGGTCGTATTCAGGGAGGAAATCCTGATTTCAATACTCTGAGATGCAGCACTTGGATTCCCTCAGAGGGGGACCGACTTCTCTGAATCCTTGTTACTTTTCTCTTAGGAGAACCCAACTTTTGTTTTTTCTTAAACTGCGCCTCTACTGAGAAAATCTCTGTGGTGACTGCTAGGAAATATCTACTTTTTGGTAAACACTTTTTTTTCCACCACTGAAAGTGATGTCTTCTGTAGATCCGGCAGTCAGTCTGGTCAGGGAAGGGCTAACACCAAGTCGTCCTCACAGTCCAGCCTGGATGGCTCAACTAGACAGCCCGTAAGCCAGCAAGGTCTCTTCTATTCACCGTTTCTGTGATGACCATGACAGCACAGTTACAGGCTGAGATTTGGCAAAAGGTCAGCATTTATTCAAAAGCAAAACAATGAAAAAAGTTAAATGGGAAAAGCACTCAAAATTGGCTTAAATCTAATATCAATCAAAAAAGGGGATCTCTGTCATTTAATTCTTAAAAATAACTATATTGAACTTTTAATGACTGAAGAACAATACATAGAGCTTAAAATCAAATAGTCCAAGCCTATGCTGTGACCCAAGACAATGTCTTCAATCAAGCTGTCACTTCTCATTTGCTACTTTCCTCTTTGGCAACATAACAGGCACTTCAAAAGATGTAGCACATTACAGCAGGGCCAACTTGATCATGTCGCTTAGAGCGTTATCCAGCTGGGTTTTGAGCATCTCCAAGGACAGCGACTCCTCAACCTGCATCTGGGCCCTTCTTCTGTTGCTGGCTTTTTGCTGTCTGAGATGTTAACAAAGGGGTTGAATTGTACAGATCCCAGCATCGACCCCTGAGAACACCACCAGCAACCCACTTCTGGCTGGACTTTGTCCACCACCCCGTGAGTCTGGTGGCAGGTCACCTTTCCAGCCAACTTATACTCCACCTGCTCAGTACATGTCACCAACCGGGCTTCAGGACATCTGAGAGACTGCATGGAAAGCCTCGCTAGAGTCAGTGCATACAACACCCACAACACTCCCCTTGCCCACGTCTCTCGTCAACCAGGGAGATTTGCTCCATCACCTTCCCATGACTGAGGAGAGGCCACCTGGGACCATTCTTGAAAATGGCTGACATTTGTCTTCTCCTAGCCTCCTAATCCTCTCCCTTTTAAGATGTCAGTGACAACCCTTGCAATGACACTGGCCAGATCCCTTTCTCCCTTGGATGCTGCCACAGGCTCATGCACGGACAATCAGCATCAGGTTTTGTGCAACCAAAGCGTATGAGACCAAGAGTCTTTGTGTCAACCACCATCCACCTCTCCCGCAGGCCATCCCATATGACTTTACTCTGATTCTGTCACTGATGACCTCACCAACACAAGTAACACCAGTATAAAGTCTGCCCGGCCCTCGGCACTGCTGCCTTACTTTGTTTCATGCAAGCCCACACTGACCCAAACCAATTAACAGGTATTTGGAACACAATTTGTATTCCATGACGGGGTAAAATACAGAACTCCTTATAGCATTGGCATTTCCTCACACATACACTGCAAATACTGGCTTTAAGGGCAGTAAGATGTGTTAGAGGCAAAAATGTACTTTCATAAGTGTAACTGAAATTCTGACACTTCTCTATAAAGAAGCCCTTAAAAAACAAAAGGAATTTTAAAACATCACAATTTGAAAACTTGCAGTTACATTTTGCCAGCCTTTTCTTTGTGAATAGAGTCTCTCAGGAGATCATGCTGACCTTTTAAAACCCCCTAGAAACACCACCTACATAAATAACCTCTGCTACATCGGGTAAAAGGACCTCCAGACAACATTAACATGAAGAGAGAGGTTATAGAGGGCTAATGTCAAAAAGCACTGTGAGCAATAAGTAATGCACACAAACCATGATTGATAATGACTACCACAGAGCCTTAATTCATCTTTTCTCCATCATTTTACTGAGAGGGACCACATCAAATTAAATAGTGACCCAGCAAGGGTTTGTTCAACCATACAAAGCAGGGGCATGAAGGAAAGGCATATTAAAGTGGCAATGACTGCACCGTAATTGCAGCTCCTTAAAGGAACACCACGGTCCAGAGGAGGACAGGAGATCAGGTACATGGAGCAGTGGAATGCTGGGCAGCAAGAACAACCGAGGCACCGAGTGATGCTCTGCGTCAGCAGGCCCCACCACCGCGGAGAGGACCCTTCTCTGCAGAGCCTCTCGAGGAACCTGCGCTACTCACAGAGCGCTCAACGTTTAACCAGCCAGGAAAAGGAGCGTGTGTTATGACAGCTTTCCAGAAAAACCACGCGGGATGCTGTTCCTGCCCCAACAGGACTTCCTCTCTTTCCTCAGCCCATTTACAGAACTGAAGAATTTGTGCTCCTGTGTTTTAGGAGTTTGTATACAAACTGTTCAGAGTACCGTTCCACCTCCCTGTGTTTCAGAGTGATACACGGTACGTGGAAAACTCAAGCCCGATTCAGCCTTGGAACACCATCAAGCATTGTAACAGCACTATCGGTCATATTTTTACTGCCAAAGATTTTTAGAAGTCATTACATAAATTTAGAAGTCTGCAAATGAAAATATATATGGCACTCATCAAAAAAATATATAGTGAGAGCTTAAGAATATGAAGTCAATCTATTTAATGACAAAGTCTATTATGTAGTGTAATAATTTAACTGATAATTTGCTTTTCACATATGCTTTTGCTAGCCTTTATTTACCAGAAAAATAAAGAATTTGGTAAGAATGTACCTATTGGAAGGTCACATTTAAGTGCCTGTGCAAATAGATGAAATATGTGATAAAACCCACACTTGCTCCGCTCATTTTCACCTATGAAACCACGGGACGTGCAAATCACCATTGCTGTCAGCTTCTTCCCATACCCACCAGCAGTGAAGCAGCCAACCAGCCGCAACACAGAATTCCTTCACTAGAAGTTATTTTAGAAGACAGAAATACAATAATGATGGGACTTTTGAAAGGAAGATCAAGTCAAGTATTTATTTGTAAGGAAGTTGTCAGCTACCTGTCCCGGGGAAGTACAGGCGGTGGGGCAGAGGTTTCAGGGGCCCCTTCTCATCTGCTAGACACCCTGGAAGGACCCCCTGGACACAGCGGAGTGCAGGAGCAGGGATGTGCAGCCAGAGGGGCTGCACCCTGCCAGCAGCTGACGTGGAACGCTCCAGTCTAGATCATTGCCAAAGCCAGCCGAAAAGAATGGCCTGTGTTGGAAAGCACCACGCGGACCACCAGCCTGCTCTCACGCTTCACATCCACTGTCAGAGCTACGGTATCTCTTCTATTTTACAATTCCCTCTTGTACGTCACTGAACTCTCCAAAGAACACTGACGTCTATAAAAATTCCTTTCTTTGGAACAGTCAAATTTAGGGTTGATAGGAGTTTAAACAATGGACAGTCAACCCAAAATATGACAGTAATTCTGTAGCTCATTGAATTTTTTCTTAGAACACAAGGAGTTATCGCAAAGCTTATTTTATAAAATAGTCATTATAGGTAGACAATTACAATAATCAAATTTATTCTGTTAAGGTAATAGCAGCATGGTGATAACACGACATGGAACTGCCAACAGTTACAGGACTTGTCCCAAACTGACCAGCTCGGAACCCTGATCTCGCAGCACATTTGCTGCTATGGTCAGGATGAGCCCAACTCAGCATTTGACCAGTCTTCCAATTCAGATTTTCTTTAGGACTTACCTATACAGTCAGATTATGTTATTGTTGGAGCACATGACTTAAAATAGCCACAAAAGCAACAGTGGTGGACAGAAACATGACAGTCTGGGCCTTTGACTCGGCCCATGTAAAAGCCAGCACAAGAGGCTGGGGAGGTACCTCAGCTCACGCTGGAGAATGTTTCCCAGCCTCGGCTGAAGAAAGCATGGACACCTATGCCTCTGTGTCTTAAAATGACACTTGGTTTCTTGTCTAGTTTGTAACAGAATCATAGAATGCTTTGGGCTGGAAGGTACCTTAAAGACCACCTGATTCCAACCTCCCTGCCATATTTCCCGCCCCTGCCCAGTAAACTACCTTTAGAAACTCATAACTTGAACACTTACTTAATTCCTTTAACTTCAATAAATAATTCACTTATTAATAATTTGTCTACAAACAACATTAGGAATACAGAAGTTAGTAGGCTTTGGACCTAATACCGGCCAGTAGCTGAACCCCCGTTTAACACCGTAAACATAAAACCGCCGTCCTTCCCCCTCGACACGGACTGCAGCTGAACAAGCCTTACGTCTTTTGCATCGGCGACATGCTTTAGTGTTTCCAAATACAGCACTGGGAAAGAAAAAACTTTTGGAAATAAATGGAAAGAAGAACTATAGGGAGGGAGGAAAGAGAAAACTGTTTCTTTTTCCAGATTTCAAAGCAACAATCTGTATTGTGACTTTAACAGATAGTCACTAGCTGATCCGCCATCCGTAAGCCAGCATAAAAACAGGTAGAGATGATATAGATCATCTGTACACTCTCAGAGAGGTATTTACATTTTAAAATAGGAAAAAAAACTCCTACTGCATGTCCCAGAAAGGGGATACCACATCTTTCACCTTACAGTATTAAGTCTCTGCTCAGATCCTCTGTTAATAGGATTCCTTTAGCCAGCAGATGGATTGTGAATACAGGCAGTTTCATCTACTAAAAGACAACATAAATCATCATTGAGAAAGGAGAGACTGCAGTAAGGTTATCACCATACAGCCTTCTCCATGAAAGGTTTGCATTAAAGCATTAGTGAAATTAATTCATCTTTCATAAGAGCTTTGAGCAGTATCTGTGATCTATGATAACAACCAATTTCTCACTATGGGGAAAAAAAATTACTCAGGCCTGATAGACTACACAAATCTGCTTTTTTTTAAATGGCCTAACATTATCTGGAGTGTTGCTCCCAGAGGCATCGTTTCAGTCTTATGCCTAGCCAAGAGAAGCCATAAATCAAGGCAGAAAGTTTTGTTAGTTTTATATGCAGTGGGCTGTAATTATTTTGAATTGCATTATGCCTCAATCATTGTAATTACTTTTAGATCATCCTTAAGCAGGAGTAATAAAAAGAAAAGAAATGAGTCTTTAACCATTTCTCCCACAAAACACTGTAAATGTGATGTGAGAAGTCTGCTAAAACACACAAGAGCACGTAAATGTCATGTTTGGACAGACAGGCTGCTCATGCCTCTGCTGTGCCAACGTGAGTTTTCATTAATTTGTGGTCTTTTAATTAGCATCGTTATTACCAACACTTGTCAAGGAACAAAACAGGTGATAGCCAGATTAATTTAGCTTTAAAAATAGAAAGAGATACATGAGAACCAAAACTGCGTCCCTGTTGGTGTTTTGATGACGCTGTACTCGTGTGCTCGAGAGACGCTTTGGTCTTCAGTCCCAAATGAAGACAGTGTGGTATAATCATCATCACAATTATTTTCTGACTTTTCACATCACATGAAAATATGCTGGCTTGGTCTCTGCTAGGCTGCATGCCAATGAGCACGGAGAGGCACAGAGCTGTAAATACCGATGCTGCTGTTCTCTGCGTTACTGCAGTCCTGGAGAGCCCCTACCACTCTTCTCTCCCACCGTGCAAACCCTGAAGTGAAACGGGCAAATCCTCCGCCCAGCCTGTTCTGCGAGTCTTGCCCAGTGCTACTACAGGAAACAGAACCAAACTTCCAACGTGCTTCAGGGGCGTGTTCATATCTTAACTGCGAGTGTTTGTGGATGTTCTCTTTCCCTATTTATTCCTCCTCCAGGTGAACAGTATCCCTGACAACACCTGCACATGGTGCCTTCTCCTCAGGAAAACCCTTGAAGGTGATGTAAATGAAAGGGAAGAGCATGAAGGTATCAGATACTCAAAAGGTATTTTAGATGCTTCTTGGGTTCAAGACCTAATAGTCCTGTACCTGACACAGTGCTGCAGGGTGTACTAAATACAGATGATATTGCTCCAAACACAAACGTAGGAACAACTGATCCCTGAGCACCCACAAGAAACGGCACAATCCCTGGTCCAGAAACAGTGCGGGAAAGCCACGAGACTCAGCCGTTTCTCCAGGAGCCTGTGAAGAATTGTTCATGTAGGAGGCGGTAATAGACGATGCTGAACAAGTTACAAATTTGCCAGTCTCATGATGAAACAAGAGCAGTGAAGTAACGATGGAAATAATTCTTCCTGGGTATCAATGAACAATCCATAATTTGGGCTGTTGCTGCTGGGCGTGCTAACAGCACTCAGGCGCTGCTGGTCCCTGCTCTCAGCCTTACAATCAAATCATTCAGCAGCACTGCTCCTTTCTACTAACGCTGTCAATCACCCTACTGCCACAGGTTATCGCTGATGGAGGAGAAAAATAAATATCTAAGCAACCGCCTGAACTTCCTTCAAAATGATACAGCACTTAACTTCAAAGAAGTACTTGAGATGTTTATTCACAAGAGATAAGAGCTAGTAAAATTATGTCAAAGGCAGTTTCCCTTGCAGTACAGAAATACGGAATACAAAAATAAATAATTTAGTGTCAAAGTCAAGAAAAAGAATAACCTACATCCCATCAACCCCTAATTACTTACGCAATGCTCCTCCAAGCACACATGTGCTATGTAAATATCTCTAAGTGTGCATAGTTATAAATTCTAAATTAATTTTTAAAGTTCATTTAGTTCTTCCTTATATTAAAGTAGTAACATGCCTGTTCGATCCACTAATGTTACAGGAATCCCACAAATTTATTCATGTGGCTTGTGGTAAACGCTAACCTTTAAACACCCATGTCCTAGATGTTCTTCAGAAATCAAAACCAAGCAAATCAAAGTACACATCAAAGAAGGGAACTGCAGCTGCACGTGCAATTGCAGAGGAAGAACCCTCCCAGCTGTGTCTGTGTTTCTGGGCTTGACAAGACCTTGCCCTTCACCCGTGCAGCACTGCCCCGGTCTTAGGAGGAACACAGAAAAAGGGCGTACGAGGGCAGCGTCAGAGGAGAACATCAGTATGTTCTCAAGGTTCGTGTATTCTTGAGCAGTAAGCAGCCAGCCTTTCCCCACACTCGCAGTGCCTGGGGACAGAGCCGGCACACACCCAGAATGGTGCCTCGCCCTGCCAAGGAGCAAGTCTCCCTGAAACACGCTTGCGGGGGCACGGTGTGCCGTCTCTCTGGCTCTAAGTGCACAAACAAGTCTTTTCATCACCGTCTCCATCCTTCCCAAGGATTTCCTGCTCTGCAACGACCTCTGTTTGAATTTGGTAAATCTGTGCAATGACTTTAGACATCTATTACAGGTGACAAGAAACCGACAAAGAAACAGATAAAAACCCAAGACTCAATTCTGATCTCATGTATATTACGGAGAGTAGTTACTCACGTCATCAGAGCAGATCAGAACCAAGCCTAATAACTGGGAATGCTCCACGGGACTGTACATACCTCAGGGAAATAATCCTGTGGAAACTTCTCCTTTTCCAGCATGGGCGTGCTTTCTAAAGTGTCTGAGTAGATTTCTTTCCCGGTAACCTTTTTATACTTCTTAGCTAGGAAGAGATATAAACCAAAATTAACACACACAATTTCAACATTGTAAGCAACTTAGAGCACTCATTGGCAAAGCAATGGCATCTGCAAGGCAGGTGGGAGGGTCTTTGCAAAAAGACTCCTGCACTGAGCTCTTCTTGGGGAAAACCAGAGCCCATGGCACCATGTTTACGTCAGACATCTTCAAGCTATACAGTTACGGGTACTGTCATTTTTACTCTCCAGAGCTCTAACTATGAACCAGGTCTCTGTACACCCTTCCACTCAAACTTTCTGGCATGGCTCTTCCAGGAGATGCCTGTTTGGGTCCTCAGTCAGCATCCAGCAGTCTACGCTGGATAATTAGCAGGAAAATTAATTAATACAAAACACCTTAAGGTGAAAAATGTTAATTATGAGTAGTGATTACCTGTACGTTTTATCTAGAAGCTCTTTTTGTCAGATTTTAAGTCTACCTACCTAAGTATCAATGGATGCACATCTGTAATACATCATTAATCACATCTTTGACCCATCAAACAAGCACATAATCATTCATTTAGATAACCCCAGCTTTTTGCTTTAAATCAACAATACTGACAATCACCAGCATCTTAGTGTTTGGCCACTCTTAAATTGTCTGCTGGGCTGGCTGGGTCAGTGGGGCGGCTGGTTTTTGTCACTCTAGAACTGATCCAGTTCTGGTGGAACTCCTAATGAAAGATTACTTGACCACAAGCTGAGCAGCCCATTCCTTTTGTGCCCATCAGAGGATTTCCTCTGGGTCTCTGCACGTTTGGGAGCAGTTAAGGGACCAGGCAGCCCGGTGGTCTGATGCAGTGCCGCCATCCCTGCGTGTCCCAGCGAAACGGCTTTCGACCCTGCACACATCCCCACCGCCCACAGGCCAGCCTCCATCCATCAAGAAGGCCAAGGACATAAAGGGCCAAGTTCAGTTGGGTGCTCCTTAATCAGTTAAGTGACTGAAAATGATTAAAAAAATAAAAATCAGACTCAGGACAAAAAGGCATTCTTTTTTTTTTTCCTTATTTGCTCCTGAAATGTTCTGTGAAAACAGTCAGCATACAAAAATGGTCTTATTTTTAAAATGGCCTTCACTGATGCTAGGCCTTCTGCATCAGTTCTCCTGATCAGATTATTCCAAACCACGAAAGTAAAACTCTTGCTCTGGAGATACACAGAAGATGAACTGGACTCACTCCACTCAAACCCCGTCTCAGCTGCTCCGTGACCCTGCAGCCACCCCCACCGCTCAGATTATCCACTTCTGGCTATCGGCACATGAGGCTGACATGGGAATTTAAAGCTGGAATGGGTGCTGTGTTCCTAGGAGAGACTCGGAGGTAAAGCACATTGCCTTCCAAAGTCTTTAATGAATGGTTACACCACAGACAGGAGCAGCAATCAATCTATAGATCTATACCGCTCCTGAACGTGAAGCTCTGCTTCTGGATCCACTTTGTACTCGGTCTCTCTCCTGACCAGGGCAATGTATTGGCATGTCTAAAGATGAGAACCTGACTTAATTTACCAAACTCCTCCCACACACAAGTTCAGGCAGCTGTCTCACGGCGACCATTAAGCTGGAACTACCCAACTGGATTGAGTTTTGACTAGGAATGTGTAAGAGAAAAACTCCAAAACAATTATTATCAAAAGCCCTGAACTGTCCAGTTCTACTGGATATGTGGTGAAAATACCAAGCAACACAAAACATTGTCACTTTTAACGTGTCTAGATAAAGTATTTTATATAATCTGAGGAAGCATTTACTGTAATGTAGCAATATATCTTCAGGGGAGAAAAAAGTATCACTCTTTATGTGCCAATCACTTTGAGATCTGGCTCCCACAGGAAGACTAAACAAATACCCTGATAAACTAATGTGGCATCATTCTAAGTAGATCATGGATGGATGTGCCTCTTTCAGTAAGTTTAACAGTGTCAGCAAAAAGACTGCGGTGTCATTCAGGAACCGGAAAACATTTGGCAGAGCTGTAAGGACCAAAGGCTTCTGCTGTGGGAACCTAAATAAAAGGCAGCACTTGGCAGAAAGGAGACACTTTACCATCGACTGAGGTTAACATCAACGCTAAGTATGGACCAGCGATGCATTTACAAGACTGCTGAGGAGCAAATGCAGGAGGCATGAAGCCTGCTCATGTATCTCCATGGAAATATCCTTCTACGCTGCTTCTGATCTCACAGCACGGAAAACAAGATTCCTTGGTAGACTGGAACTGGCCTAACGCCCCGGCCCGCAAACCCCTCTGCATGATGCCGGCCTGTCAGAACACACAGCACATCAGGAGTTTTAACTGTAAGCAAACTTCTGGGCCTCTGACCATTGTAAAAATAGTCCAACACCTTCTACGCTGGAGCAAATAACGTGTGGGGCTGTAGGAGAAAAGAGTTCTCATTTTAAAACTCAAATATGTCTTCTTGAGAACTGAAAAACTGAGACAGTCTCTTTTTTTCCCAAAGATTGTATTCAGGCACATTCAACTGTGCAGTGAATTTTGAAAAGACACAGCGATGTTACAGGAATATTGAATTGTATACAAACATCTATTTTTTGCATGCTTTTGAGTGGAACCAGAATTTCATAATGATTTTTGTGCAGAGAACGTTTGTAGCCAATTGGATTTTTCCTCTGATTTAAGAGCTTAACACACTGTGAAAATGTCAATAGTCCTGAGAGAAGAGGCAAGTTTTACACTTCCCCTGAAAGATGGGAGCCTTCAGGGTCATATTTTACAAACACTACACCTGGAGACTGGCTCTGCTCTACCCTAGGAGAACAGCGGGTGACTTACAACGCCGATTCACTGTAGGACCCGCTCTCCTTGGATTTTTATTAGGAATTTTTTCTTTCCAAGCGATGACTGGGGCAAACACATCTTTATATGCATGGTTCACACCCCACCAGGCTTTGCTAAAGTTTTGCTGAGCAAACCAAAGCACTGGACTGGAAAAGTATCTGCTCATTTCTTCTGTATATTTTTCCCTACACTTTTTCCTTCCCTTTTCTCACTTTTTAAAATTCTTACGTTTTCTTTTAAAGTCGTACAGTAGCAAGTAAGCTGCGAGACAACGACTGATAAATGTGGAAAGCTCTTCTTTCTAAAACAACTGTCCTTTCACTCTGAGATGCCTCGAGAGGAGGACACCTCTTTTCAATGAGTCGCGGGAGGGAGCTTTGGGTGGAATTCAGAGGAAACTGCTGGTCCTCTAGCGCTGGAGCAAGGAAGCGGTGGCCATGGAACAAAGCTGTTCTCGTGGCAAAATGGCTCCAGAGTGACTAAGAGTGGAGCAGCAGCAGGCTGTTCCGTCCAGGGACCAGGGAACCCAGCCCCACGTGCAATGCCAACCTCCGCCAGTATTTCCACCCTGCACGCACTTCATCTGGTGATACCATCATCGCTTAGCTTAGCAAAACTGTTTCTGTTTGGGAGGACTAGGTATGAGCTCTCATTAGACATCCCTACATCACCATCGGGTTTTCCAGCATGGACTCGCAGAAGTAAAATATACTCTGACTTGCCTGTGATTTTACAGCTAAAATTTTCCATCAGCACTGAAAGCAACGACAGGAGGACTTATCTTGGCTAAATCTTGAACTGCTATATATGTAGAACTACTGTTCAGATATTTCAGGGAAAGAAGACCCTGTACCCTCAATTAAACGAGCAGAGAGAATCTGTCTCTACTGAGAACAAAAATAATGAATCTATATAATTAAGACAATTAGTTCACTCCATAGTTACCACCACTTCAACAGTGTCTCAAATTAATGGGATGCTAAATGTCATGTTAATGTGATTCGGCTTGGTAAGCTAAATGAAGCTCAGAATATTTTTTCTATTTAATATACAGAGAGTTCTCAACTGAAATAACATAAATTTTATATAATCTTTTCTATATACACCTCAGGAAGCATTCAATAATTTTCTATGCTATTTCTAATATTTAATGTACATGGCCTACATTACTTTTAAAGTTCTGAGATTTAGCAAGACCTCCAACCTGATGGATCAATGTGGGTTAAAAACGACGACACCTTCCTGCTGACCTGCGCTGCCCCAGTATAATTTAAGCCATAAATCTACCTCAGCTGCTTTGCAAAATGACCATCACTGTTGGACATTTAAGGTCTTGGTTCTATATCTGATCTACACGGAAGAACTTTGTGGCCATTCAGAGTTCTTCTGAAATCATCAGGGATCTCTATGGATCCAAAGGTCCATCTGCATGGGAATGATTTATGCACCAGTTTTCAACCTGTGGCCAGTCCATTGACTTCTTCTAAGAGGTCTATAAAAGGTAAGAAAAGGAAGGGCTGTCATCGATGGACCTGCATGCATTATACGGAAGCGTGCGTATCATGGAAAAGCTGCCGGGCATCACGATGGGCACAATGACGGAAGAGCTGCCTTGGTGTATAAAGCCAGCTGACAATTAACAACATTTAAATCCTTCTCTTACCTTTAAAATCAAACTGGTAAATGTTTTTCAAAGATTCATGAAGAAAGTAAAAACTTCCTAGGGCCTGTAAAAAACAACAACAAAACAAGAAATTATAAAAGTATCTACTTTGGCTAATAAAATCAAAAAAAAGTATGATGCTTTCCAATTAAAAACCAACAGAATAAATAAAATAATAATAAATAAAATTACTGGGTTTTTACATTTTCTGAGGTCTATAAAAATATTAATTTCCCTTGCAGCTGAGTGAACACAGTACGGGCGCAGCTATCAGGGGTACCGAAAGAAATACCCAACGGATGGATGCAGTCAGCAACACAAACACCCTCCTGAACACCAAACACATCCCCACAATTCTTCTACAAAAGCCTGACAGTTTCTGCCTCACTTTCAGGGCAAAACAGGTGTTTTTGGAGACTGCAGTACAGAAACAAGAGAAGGGCTGAAGAGATTCAACAGCTTTTGAGAGCCAGGCGCAGGTTTCCCACCTTCCCACCGAGTGGTGCGGAGCGAACGGCTTTGCCGGCTGCAGAGCAGGAGTGACGCTTAAAACCCAGGAGTGTTGGGACTATCGGTGCAGCTTGTGCAGCTCTCCCTGCCCCTGGGTGTTTGGACAATGATGACAATGACTGAACCATCTCCACTAGCCA
>JAVSBS010013308.1:40085-51250 GCA_033124195.1 Coracias cyanogaster
GAACCATCTCCACTAGCCACACCTGGGGAGCAGCTGCTGCTCCTGCTCCCCTGTAAGGGCTGTCTCACCGTGCGCCGACCCGAGGAGAAGGAGCATGCCAACATCCAGAGGGGCTTAGGTGGATGGACACGGGTTAAGTTTCCTAACACTGGCAGAACTGAGGCGTTCCTAAGTATAAGCAGAAGTAAAGCTCAGTGCTCACAACAATATGTCAAAAATTTGAGTTACTATCGAAAATAAAAATACAAGGTGTTCATAGTTCGAATTTAGACAGGACTTGTTACTCCTGCTGATCTGGTCCTGGGCAACTATTCTCTTTAGGTTTTTTTCAAAACACTGACCTAATCCGGCCTTGGAATTCTGTTACAGTTTTAATGATTAGTCCACGACCAAGTACAGCATGTAAACAGAAGTAATCTCTGCTGCATTCCAAAAATCTTATGAAGGCCCATCTCAGCAAAGCCATTTTAAAAGCATATCAAAGTCCACCCATATTCAGCACGGTATCAGCACCTCTTCTTTACAAATCCTTCCGTACTTTCCTGGTTTCTGAAGACTTCTGAGATCTTAATCCTCGGTCCGTTGTTAAAGAAAGCACCTTTGCCCAGGACACTGCCTAAGCACACCCCTGATCTGCATGGGCACAGGCACTTTGGTCCCACCATGGACAGGAGCTGGAACACCATCCCTCTTCCAACCGACCCCGGTGCAGCTAAGGGGTGCGTTGTCCAGCTGGTGAGAACAGCAGTCAGCCCACTGTGCATTTTAGGACCCTCTTCTCTGCCACTGAGTTCCCATGAGATATGAGGAAATCCACTCCGAGCTTCCCACATCTGATAACTATATATCCCTTGCTTGCTGCAATCAGAGTCTTATGCAAGTAAACCAACGAACGGAAGATCTGAAGAGCACAAGCCCATCTGGCACAGAAGTGTTCTCAAACCCGTCAGGTGCAGTGCCCGTGGTGGCACTGGCCAGCACTGACCTGCAGTGGCTGGTGAAGGACAGCTGCACAGCTCACCACGCCAGGAACTGCTGGCCATCCCTTGCCTGACCCGGTACCGGCCACCCAGGCAGGACCCAGCACACCTGAGACCCTTGTCTTTCAGCTGAACTGAGAGACACGCAGAAGGCAACACAGGAAGATAACCCTGTTATTCTAGAAAGGACCGTTCCTCCACCAGAACGTTTTCCAGGGTTTGCAAGTTACAAAGCTTGGCAACCCATTTCCTGACTTGCGCCTAAAAACCTTCTGCAGAAGAGGCTTCCACAACCTCCCGACGCAGCCTGACATCATTTTTCCCTATCCTGAAACTTTCCAAGTTCCCTTAGCAGGGACAATCCTTGTGGCCTTCCTGCTCCAGTCTTTTCTTCACATCCCAGCAGCAGTGACCCCAGTCCCTTTTCCAGTGAACTTTCACGGACTGGCAGCTGTGACCTCGGGGTGCTCTGGCTGAGACGGTCCCTTCCTGGCTCCACTTAGGTCCTGGGAGCTTTGCCAAGATTCCATCTACACGTACTGAGAGCTCGCTGCTTGCCTCTCCTTCTTCACAGTCAAATAACATACTGTTTTCCTCCAGTTAATGAGAGGAAAATCACCTATTAGAAGTGGGTAAAGAAAAATCAACTAGGAAAGCAACAAGTAGCATAAATAGACTTTATAGCGGAATATTGAAAATGTATAAATTTTAAATGAGAACTTGACGAGCCTTTAAATACATCTGATTCACTCAGCAGAAGTTGAGGAAGGAAAAACAGCAGCCTGGCCCTCGATAAACTCTGATTAAGAAGCATCAAAGAAGCAACGCATTAAACAAAAAGGATGATTTAGTTTAATTTTGTCTTTTACTCCCCTAACGACAGAGACGCTCCTGGCAGCGCAGCACTTTGGTTCAGTGACTGCTGCATTATTTATGAGATGCTGCACATCCAGAGATTAAACATTTGCTGATTTGTCAAAAGCACAAACATGAGGTCCTGCCCATCTCCTTGACATATTAGTCCATCCAACAGAAAACACTGTCACACATTTAATTGATGAGTACACTTCCCTGCAACCCAGTCAGCTTCCTTTAGGTCTTTGGTTTTCCTTTTTATAGCGTGGAGGAGGCAAATAAGAAAATGCAGGAGACGCTCTCAGAGGGGACTCAAGGTTAACTATCCTGCAGCAAGGACACACCGCCAGAAAAAAATAAATCCTGATACGAGATAAAAACATTGCCACCTGATACCTGATTTCTAACTGAAGAAACTGTCATTAGCAACAGAAAATGCTGCTGTCTTGAGCTAAACTTTCACGATTCTCTGGCCTTTGGATTTTTAAAATAGGGTATTATTCTCCAACAGCAGGATGTTTATAAAGAGCTGTTTTGTAGGAAAAGTATACTTTGTCTCAGAGAGCTAAAACTATATAAAAGTCTTAAAATCACATGCAAGCTACAGGTAAAATTCGATTGTTGTACTTGGAAATAACTTTCCTAAACTCACTTAGAAAGCCCCCAACTAAAACAAAGAAGAAAAATACATGTGTATTTAAACTTTAAACTTTGCGGAAAGGCTGCAAAAAACAAAGCTCAAAGTGCCTGCTTCTTCAAAGGCACATCGGCACTGCTCGGACGCAGCAGCAGCATCACGGAAAAACACCGACGGAGAGAGTTCTTGTCAGAGTTCTCCTTGACAGAACTAAGTCACAGCGAGGTTGGTCAAAGCCAGGGCTTGGGCTGGGGCTGGAACACGGGCTCGGCTGCGGTGCCCTGGCTTCACATGGACTCGGGAGGGCAGCGAGAGGGAGCGGGCTGGTCAATACTGCCCGGCTGGGTACGCGTCTCACAGCATGGTTCTGTGCCACAGCACTTCATCTGACGTGTAAGCACCTTATGTTCTTAGCAGCGATGCCTCTTAACCCACCACTTCTGTCCTACTGAGATCAGCGCGACCAATTATGAAGCACAGTACTTCTGATTCGAAGGACTCTACGGATCAGCTTCTTTATTCAGAGAGCTGACTTGGGATAAAACCTTGCAACATAACTACTATATCAGACTGAAATACTTTGAATCTGATATATGTGTATCTGTAGTACAAAAAGAGAAAGTATAAACAGCTGGATGAGTTCTTGCTTACAAAATCTAGTTAAATACAATGACTCTACTTCACCAGAAGCTATTATTAACTTAATAGAGTGCACTAAAGTCATGTTCTCTAGACTTGAGCCATTCTCCCCTCTCCTACTTTTCCTGAATTCTTCCCAGCTGGTCCATAGGATCAACAAGGTTGGAAAAGACCTCTAAGATCATCAAGTCCAACCATCAGCCCAGCAGTACCATGACCACTAGTCTCCTTCTTCAACGCACAGGGCAAAATCTGACGTATAGGAAGGTAACACTTTGTTATATACTATCACTCTTTAAGGACTCGGTGTAAGGACACAGCTTATGAGCCCTGGCAAGCAGCGGGCAAATATCACCCTAAATACCTCAAATCTGAAAAATTTAAAAGCAAATGAAGAAGGCATCCCAGAATGGGAAATCCTGGGCTACGTCAGTAACACATGGCACTGCAGTCTCCTAGAACATCTAAATAATTCCGGTTTTAAGAGAGCTTCTCTTTTTCTCATAACCTTGGATAGCAGAATCATGGAGGCTGGAAGGGACCTTTGGGGTCCAAATCAGGGCTGGCCACTGGGCTGCTCAGGGAACTGCCGAGATGATTCCCGAATGCCCAGGGCCAGAGACCGCCGTCCCCCTGGAAGCCTCTGCTCCAGTGTCTGGCCACCTCCAGGTGACCTGTTCTCCCTTTACTCTCAGCGGAATTCCTCTTGCCACAGCTGAGATGGAAATGTAAAGCTAACTAAAAAAAGTATTTTGAAACAGTGACCTATCCAAATCAGCACAAATAATTTTAAACACAGGTGAAAATTTAAATCTAGGTGACAAGATTATGAATTCTGAAGCTTCTCTATGTGACACGTTGGTAAGTAAACCAAGACGAATCAAGATGTTCTAAAACCTCTTTTACTTAGATGCCATAATTCTGTTAAAAATAGTCCTGTCGCTTGTGCTCAGGCTGCAGCTTTGTTTCTGAGCATCCCAATTTGATATTTGCTTGACTTCTTAAAGCTTTAATCTCATTTTTAAAACTAATTTTGAAGAATTATGTGGCAGAAGTTTGGTTTGATAATTTACATTTATAGCACTAATTGCGCACAAAGAATCTCTGATAGTGATTAAGTAATACTGCGCAGTTTCGGGAACTGATACTACTAACATTAAGATAGGCTTTCACCGTGCAATTCTAAACACACCATTGAAAAGAAGCAAAACTGTAATGGAATGGAAATTATGGCTATTGCTATCTTCCGCATTGGTATAGACTTAATCAGGTTTATGTACATAAATGTTAACCTGTAAAAATGATGGAGTGCAGTTATAATTCACTGCCCTCACATAATGAAATATAAGTAAAAGGAAACTTTCTTCCAGGGCCTAATGCCTAGGCTCGTTTGTTGAGAAGATTATGTTAATTCAATTTATTTTTCATAAAATGACAGTTTAACAATAAAGCTAAACGTTATTAATTCAAAATCTAGAACTTTGCTTCATTTTCTTATTTACGATTTCAATATTCTTTGGAAAAGGAAGTAGTGGCACACACAGCAGCAGCAGTGCATACAGTATCTAAGTAACGTCATACAGAAACATATTATGAATTACAAAGCACCCCAGAACAGTTCAACTTCCAAAAACTTCAAACGTAAAGAAACTTTTATTTGTTCTACTTTAAGGGACGTTGAAATGGATTACTCTGCTGTTAGTACCAGCTCTATGCCATCTGTCAGCGGGTGCTGTTACTAAAACCAGCCGGAGAAGTCATGTTATGTACGGTGCCTTCCATTCTCCGCTTGCGCTACCTCTGCTAGGAACCGCGGAAGAGCCAATCAGCAAATCCGCAAATATTTAAGCCCTCTTAAGGGCAGTCTGCCTAGAGTAGAAGACTGAAAAATACTGCGTGTGGGGGTCACCGAAGCTGACTTTGCGGCACAGCCAGGGAGGACGCGTGTCCTGTGGCCGCGGGTCCCCCGGGCAGTGCCGCAGTTACCCCTGAACGGGTGAGTCTGTGCACTTTCGTATCAAGCATTCAGAGCAACCTCATGTTGGAGACGGTGGCTCAGACAGCGTGACGAGCTCCTGCTGGCCAGCCTGGACCTGAACCGTAGCAGTACTGCACAGGAGATGGTACACACTCTGCATACGTGTGATGCGGTCCCAGAACAAAGCAAGGGGAGCAGTGACACTCCTCTCTGCTTGACTTTCCAAGCAGGCTGCAAACACAGACTGGTCATGGAAATTGTGTTTCAGCAGCCGTACAGCAGGGTGATGAATGGCTAGCTCACAGCTAGGCTCAGATCAGAAAGCTCTGAATTTGTTAGGCCAAGTGCTGGCAACCTGTGGGTCTGTAACTGTACCAAAACCACCCCGTGTTCAGCAACGCCACAAGTTTCTAACAGTTCAAGGTCAGCACAACAGGCAGACCACAGGCGGTCACAGGAGCCGCGGGTGTGGTCAGATCTGCCAAGTGACTTTGTACCCTACCAGTTAATCCAGGAGCTGACCAAGAGAGAGGGCTTCATCAGAGTTTGAGTCACGCAGTTACTCCTGGAAGGACATACACAAATCAAAGTAACACCCGTGGCCGTGGGGAAATACCACACAGCCACTGCTGCTGGCTCTGTTCAGTTCTGTTCGCGTTTTGCTCCACAGAGGAGCTTGGGCATTGTAAATAGGCATGGAGATACATACATACATATATATATACATGCACACCCAAACTAAAACAGCAGAAAGTATTAAAGTGAAAAGTCAGATAGAACAGTCATAAACAACAGTAATTTTTTGCTTGGACAAGTAGCTCAGAAACACACAGGAATGTTAAAACTGACTGTTGATTATGCTTCTGTCTCCCCTGTACATTATAACTAAACAGCTTTGCTCTGACACTCCTAAAATCAAACAGTTAGACCTGCACACACAACCCTACAGGTGGACCGGGGAAAATCTCCTTTGTCAACTCCTAGAAACTCCTTCAGTATCACGACTGCTGATTGCAGAGTACACAGTCAAACACATCCCAGCCTTTGAAAGCTTTTGTGAGAATGGCCCTTACGGAAACGTTCAGGAACTCAGGGAAAAGGCCACGCGGTTATCTCATGGCAAGACTGTTATTAACAAAATGCCTTTTTTCAGGACTGACGGAAGTACCTGACTGTTCTCACCACGTGTGTGTACAGAACTGAGCTGCCAGTTGTAGAAACAGAGAGTAAAATTTAACTTGCACTTAGCACACGGTAATTAGAACAGCCTTGCATCTCCACCCGAAAATGTATTATGGACAGAAAACTTAGGTATCTTCTCCCTGTTGGCAGACTGAAGTTAAGCGCTCACTGCTTTAACTAGGTTCCAGAATGATACTTAGTACAATATCGGAAATTTCTTTCATTATTCCATGCCAAAAGACTCATTGAGAAAAGCCGGTACTGATGGCAAGATAAACAAATTGGTTCTGATGGTTTACACATCTGGTATTATCAAAAACACTATTCACTTGATTATACAGAACTCTTGCCACAAAAGTCTCAAGATTTAAACATCTATAATTTCTTTTTATCAGCTAACTGGTATAATTTCTTTTTCAAGTATGTAGTTTCAACTGTGGAAATTTAATGCATAAAGGAAATACCCAAATAGAAGTTTAATTATTGTACAGAGTAAACATTTGCCGCATTACCTCACTAAATGTGATAAAGTTAATATATAAAGATTGCTTTAAATAAATTTAAAATTAATTGCCAATGATGACACAGGAACTGTAATTCATGTAGTCATAAAATTCATAATTAGCTTTAATGAATATTTAAAGTCAAAGTTCAACCCAACTTTTTCAATGTTTAACCTACTATATCAATATAGTTCAGGGAATTCATTTATCATTGAACATGACAATGTCTGAATATTAATTAGTGCGGGGCACTGCTGACAGGAAGCCCTTATCTCTTACCAGTCTTTTTGGCTACGCTGTATGTCAACAGTGTGTTTGTCACGCCTGCTATTATTGATTACCTGCCTGCTTCGCTCACAACAATTAAAAAAATATTTTACATATTTATAAACTTGAACATCAGGAGCACATATTAGTTTCCCATCAGTAAAATGGAGTCTATTAGCTGCCACATTTCAGTCAGGGAAAATCCACAAATGAGAAGTTGCAGCAGCTCCCGACAGGAAGACAATAATTTCACATAAAAGCGCCGTTATCGGGTGCGATATGGGCACGGCTTATCTGAACTCAGTTACGTCGCCATGAAGTTTATGGGACTTTCAAGCAGAACACGGAGCGGCGGGCGCAGGCCCTGACTTCCCGGCGGCCCCGGCCCGGGCCAGGCCCCGCGGTCCAGCCAGCGCTGCCGCAGCGCGCCGACAGCAACGCCGCTCCAACGCTAGCCACGGGCTACCCTGGATCCCCAACGCAGTTTAGAAACACTTTGTGAAAACACCAGCCCTTAGTTTGCCTTAAAAAAGTCAATTTTGAAACAATCGTCACTTTCAAAGACAGGAGGAGAGGGCAGGAGGCAGGGCCCCGCTGGTTCTAACACAACTAAATAGCTACCGACAAAGTAACTACAAATAATGAGCAATATTAAAGTATGCGCTTGTCAACTCTGCTCATAAGCTACTTGATCCCGTATAGCCAAGTTAGTGCTAAATGTCTATTACTCATTCAAGGTTAAAAAAACCAGGCTGGGTACACAGATCAACTCATTATAAAACAGTCTATCACTTTTCATTTGCAAACAAATTAGGTGTCCAGCAATTTATCATTTCCTGAATTAGACTTATCAGCTAAAGTACATACAATTAAACCGCTGTTGAGCTTCCCCCCAAACAGGCCTTGCTGCAGACAGCCGGAGCCCCAGCCAGGCCATTTCAAACAATTATGTGCTACTTCTGCAGCTTCGTATCTCAAATGCAGGTCTCAGCTTAATTTCAACAGTATTTGAATGATTACACCTTTTGTAAAGTGTAAAAGTGTGTGGGCTCCAAATAGTGACAAACTAAAAACTCTCTTGGCATACTGTAACTTGCTCCATATTAAAAATATCTGCTTAGTTACACGTGACACTTATTAAAGCAAAGGAATTATTCACTTGAGAGGAGGAAAAACCCCTGGCAGGGTTGGCAGTGGACAACTCGCTCGCTCCATAAAGCCTAAAAGCATGTCACGTATCATCACGTAGACATACCTATGAGGTGAAGAGGCAGCTCGCTGTACCACAGCTTGCTTGCACACTGACTAGCAGCTTCAGTTTCTCCAGTGACCGCTGCCCAGGTAAGCCACTGCTGCTGAAGCCGTGGAGACTTCTGAGATCTGAAGTCTGCAAGTACAGTTGGTGGGGGAAAAAAAAGGGTATCTAGCACAAGGTCCACCCAAATCCTGGTCATTTGTTTAATTATATTAGACCCGTATCTGCAAAGATGCTTCCGCATTTCTAGATTAATATCCACAGGCTGTTTTCTTTCTTTAAAAATTCTGATTTGTTTGCAATCTATTTCTTTCATGGACCTGCCCATTTCAGAGTGGCTCTCTCAGCCGTACAGCTGCAGCTAGGCGGTGAAGTTACCCTCCTGACCACTTGTGCTAGACAAAAAACCTCACATGTTCCATGTTTGCAGTTTCAATGAGCTATCAGAATGTGCTGGGTGGTTTCTAGCCATCCTCATCTAATTTTAATGCCACAATCTTTCCTGTTAAGTGTAGTTTAGTAGCCCCAGACATGTGTTTAACATCTAGCACCGCTCCCTCACACTTTTCCTTAGTTCTTCAGAACAGTTCTTTTGAGACCAAAAGCAATTGACCTATCAAGAGGAACAGTCTCTAGAAATTTACAGCTAAAAAATCCAAATAATTAAAAAATAAATTATGTGGGTTTTTTAATAAATAGTTGAATTAAATGTAATTCAGGAAACAACTGATCCGTGACTGTTTATGTATAGTTTTGTAGCTTGTACTCTTTATTTCTATGCTTATTACCTAGATCTAGATATTCACAAATGGGCCTATCTGTCTAGGTTTTTAAAAAGGCTGTGACCTGTCTACATGACAGACTGAAGCAACTGTTTTAAAAATTCCAATACATCTAAATCCCATGTCATTTAGATGCTTAATCAAGAGACCATAATGAAAACCCAACATGTTTACAGACCTAGTCTTTATGGATACCTCGGGGAAGTCTCTCTGCCAACAGCAACCATCAATAGTAAATTTTCCAGAAAAAAAAAGCAAAGTCCCAGGAGCTTTCATTTTCCTCTTCTGAAGACTAACAAAATGAGTGATCTTCAGCTAGCACGATCCTTCTCTTTACAATTTCTTTACTGCATCAATAGAGCAAATGAAAAATCATATTCAATTTTAAAAGACTCTTTGGGAGCAGTTAATTTAAGAAGAAAAGAAAAAATTAACGAAAGTCTGAGCTATGTATAAACATGGCTGATAAGTAAAGGAATAATCCATATGTAACTTACTGCATTGACAAAGAATATTTAATGCCACTTTTGATACTGACATACTGCACAAAAAGACTTAACATTTTAATTACAAATCAATTCAATTAAAAAAAAATATCACAAGCAAGTTCATTTTCTTAAAAAGAAGATTACTGACAGACCAAGGAGCCAACATGAGTTAAGGGAAGTATATGCATGCTGAACAGTTGAAAAAAAGGCCAGTTATCAATATTCCTGAACTCCAGGCAGAGCCTTCACAAAGTCATTAATCACACTGTTATTTAATATTTCTATTACACAAGCACTCTGGAGGCCCCAATCAGAGTAAGAGGCACGCAGCTTGGCTCCGGACCAGCACGAACAGGAGGTTGTCTGACCACAGGATCCAAACCCATAATTCAGGGCCACGCTCTGAATTCTGCCCCGGCAACATTTCCATGGGTCTGGCTGCAGGAAGCGCGTGCGATCCAACAGCCCAAACCTCTGCCGAGGGTTCTGCCGACGGCTGCGAACCAGAGCAGCGTACAGAGCGCCGCTCGGAACAGTCACCGGCCCTTCAGGGTGAGAAAAGGGAGAAATAAAACCTGATTGCTACCTGCAAGCAGAGCAGGCAGAATAAGCACAAGTGTACCTAAAAAGAGATATGCGGTTAAATGCTTAAATACTTCATGGTTATTTCAGTGTGAAACCTCATGGAGAGCCAAAAATACTCCCCAGGCAGTTGTAAGTTCTTGATAAACAGAGCTCAAAATATTGTACAAAGAGCCAGATTTATCCAGCAGATATTGCTAACAGTTCACAAACTTCGATAAACTGAACTTGACTCTCAGACTGCAGAAGATCACGCAGAAGTGCAGAACCCTATTTTTCAGGAAGCAAGCTATATTCTAGATGTCACATTTATTTTTGTAATCATTTTAGGAGTGTAACCAGTAGCAACAGAGCCCAACCTCTTCCTGAAATTTATTCCTTATTCCCATGTACTTGGTGTCCTCCCAGAGTGGCACCACACAAACGGCCCGCGGGAGGTGGCCATGGAGAAGGCCGCAGTGACCCGTGGGACAGAGCCATGGTCAGGCAAGCAGCAGCGCTGCCGTGGAGCGCAGCGACTGTGCAGCATCTGGAAACACATTCGCGATTCCCTTGCCCATGTAAAAGGTTTGAGCACACTGAAAAGGCCATCAGGAGTAGAGAAGAAGATCCTGTCATACCAGAAGTGACTGAAAGAGGCTGACTGTATCCCAGCAAAACAGAGGGAAGCTGCAGGTAAACCACAGGCGAGGAGCAGCACTGGGGAACAGAAAGAACTATGTAAGCTGAAGAGCAACACTGACCCAACACCAGCCAGGTCCAGACTGACCAGACATTAACTCAGACTTGTTACAGGTATCTGATAACGATGAAGAGACCAAGTACAGGGAATACCCTTCCAGGATCACTCTCCTGATCTGCAAGGGCACAAGGAAGACGCTGTGAGGGCAAAACTCCTGACTAGTTCTGAAGCACAACCTGGCAAACATACGTGATCCCAGCAAGGAACCCGGGACTCCCAGTCGTTGTGCTGGTGCAAGTCAGCGGCTCCTTCCCTCGAGCCAAGCCCTGGCACAC